>VDFB02280042.1:0-13715 GCA_007258455.2 Sequoia sempervirens | reverse complement strand
GAAGCTGCTAAAGAAGATGAATCAAGCTTTATTTTAGGTAATAGGTCTATATCGCAAACGTTGACATTCAAACTGGTGTCAATGAGGGTGCGCCTAATACCAATATTGTTAACATTGAATATAATTGTTAAATGCTTTACTTGCTTCTGGACATTCAAAGGCATGTTTTCTTGTGGGTGGAATGTGATATTTGCTGAATCTACATGAATATGAGATAATAGTGCATTAACATCTATGGGCCTAGTAGAGGCAGGTAAGAGAATCTTTTGTAAATATTCCTGGAGCATCTCCTGATTAATCATAGTGGTTTGAAGCAAGTCCTAGAGCGAGATCTTAGTTAGAGTAACGCAAAGCTGCTCGACAAAATCATAATCACCTAGTGCTTTGATCATGGGTTTAGGTGTTGAAGGAAGGCTTTGTTGAGAAGGTGGTAAATAAGTAGGGATAAATGGTTGTGATGTAGGAACAATAGGTTGTTGATTTGAAGAGTTTGTTTATTACTCCTTGTAGGATATGTGCATCCAACAACATTATAATATGTAGATTTTGCAACTTTCATGAACCTTGAGTATAAGTTCGATGAATCACTATGACATGAAATCTGATAGAAAGAAATGTCAGCCAATATTACATAAATGAAGGGTTTCTTAGGGCTTGGAGGAGCCACAGAGACCACCACCACATTTACTGATCCCTCAGCTTGTCGAGGGGAGAATTGTTCAAGAGATTTGTGGATAGGGAAGAGAACTTCTAAGAAATCATCTAGAGCATCTTCCAACATATAAAAATATTCCTCATAAAATTCATGCACGTGCAACATCATGAAGAAAAATCTGACATTCCCATCGATTTGACCAAAATGTGATAAAAGAGGGATTCACTACACACGATTCTCTCATTTCTTGAGAGATCACTAGGGAATGAAACTCCCTTATACACCTTAGGATAATAAAATGATAAAGAAGTAATATTCAGTTATGTTTGGGGAAAAACACCAGAGAACCTAAGAGAAAAAAAATAAGGGATTTCTTTCTTAGAAGAGGGAGCTCTCAGCCAAAAGACTTCAGTGCAATTTTAGTACTACAACAAGTTGTACAATCCAAGAAGAAGAAATAGAGGTTTTTGAGTTTGCAATTAAGGTAGTTTCTTCTACTAACTTGGGCACATGGATCTACCAAAGAATATGTGGTTTACAATAGCAAAAAATCAATGTTCAAGTGGCATGTGGGAGTCTTGAGGCCATCTAAACCAAGAGAATAAGCACATGGATCTTAAGTAGAAAACCAATTTTATTTATGGGTTGTAAAATATTTGCTTTGGGTTTCCAACCACTTTAAGTAAATCAGAATCAAAACCACAATTAAAAAGGATAAAAATTAAAGCATGAAATCCTTGCATCTGATTGTTGTGACTATTGTGATTGTCGTAAAAACATAGGTTGTAAACTATTACATTTTGGCTTATGGGTATGATAATTTTATGTTTTGAACAAATAAAAATTACTTAGTTTTTAATTATTTATAAAATTTCCCTTTCATTATTGTTTTATGCAATTTCTTGAAATTTACAGCAATGTCGTTGAAACCAAAAAACAAAAAAATCATAATTTAACAAAAAACTTAAAAGTCAACTTTTTGAAACACTAAGAGGATATCATAGTGGTATCAAAGCACAAAACTATCCTTCCATCCTATGTGGTTAATTCATGAGTGAGAAAGAATAGAGTTATCATAGGGGTTTATGGGCATGGCAACCTCCACAGGTGTTAGAGGGTGAAACTATCTTAGTGGTTTTAAGTATCCATAATTATGCAATGATACCAAGGATTCTATCTAGTGTTAGTGAAAGTATTGCAGGTGCAATGGGAGATAGAGAAAAGGTCCATGCTAGTTCTATTAACCTAGATGCAAGGAGAGAATGAAAATTTTATAGTACGATGGATATGTTGGCCAAATTATTGCACAAGATGAACCAGGTTCCTACCCCTACTCATAAAAGACAACATGATAGTTCTAGTATTTTAAATGCATAGCCTAAGGATAGGCCAAGGATTTAACTCAATGACACATCTAGGTCCTTGCAACCTACCTTTACATGTAGGGTTGAGAACCCTACTCATCAAGAATAGCCTCCTTAGTAGCCAACAAAGGTCGATGAGGTTAAGACCAACCATGCATAATATACTTCATTTCCTCCTAACATCAAGAACATGTTGAAACCCGATGAATATCTAAAAAAAATGAGATAGAGGGTAGTGGTCATTGGAAAACCAGAGACTAGAGCATTGTAGGGTACCAATGATCAATACTAGGTGGTGAGAAAAATTACATTGGAGAATTTTGATGGAGGCCATCATTGTACCACACATGGTTGGGTTCAAAAGTTAGATATTTTCCTCTCCTTGAGACCCATGCCTAAGGAAGAGGCAATCAGGTTTGACACACTACATCTAGATGGAATAGCTCATGAAGTGGTGGTACCATGGATTAGTGAATTTGGGACGTAGTTCAATCATATCTAGTGATGAGTTTACTAACAAACTGATTGAATGATTTGACAGTTTAGATCCTAAGTTTTTCTTCTGAGAACTTGCACAACTTAAGCAAGTTGGGTTACTAAAGGCTTATATCTTAGAGTTCTAGTAGATATTAGTGATGGTCACTAGTATATTAGAGATATGGTTCATAGTGATTTTCAGTGTGGTTCTCTTAGAACCCTTACAAGGATGTATCAAAGCCTTCAATCACCTTCTTTATAGGATGCAATGAAGAAGGAAAGAGATATGGAGCTTATTTCCCCAAAAATAATGTTTCTACTAAAACCATTTTCTTCCTCAAGGGATAAGGCACCAAATAAATTTTTAGACTAGCAAAGGAAACCCTTTCAAAAACTAAGTGATAAGACCCCCCAAGACTTGAGAACGAAAAACTATGTTTCAAATTCAAAGGGCCATGGGAAAAGTGTCATGTGTGTTCTCTTAAGGGTAAACTAAATTAGTTGGAGTAATTTTATGCAGATAGATCAGATTCTAAATATTCAAAACAACAGATTCATGATGAAGGTAATGATGAAGATAGCACATCAAAAGGGTTGGAAAAAAATAAGGGAAGAAGCTTCACCTACAACTCAACTCTCAAGTATTCAGAGAGAAGTATCCTTCATGATTACAAGAGTCTTGATTGGCTAGTGTGTGATTACCTTGCTTGATATGAGAGCTACTCATAATTTTATAGATGAGGAATTGGTAGCTAAGTGTGGACTTAGGAAAAAAGAGTTTGAGGGATTCAAGGTGAGAGTACACCTGATGGGTTTACACTTAGTTGTAATAGAATGATTTCAAATCTCACATTATAGTTGAACAATTATGAGTCCAAGGTATATTTTTATGTGGTTGGCATGAGAGAGTTGGATGTTGTACCTAAAATGAAGTGCCTTCATGCTATTGGAGAGTTTACCCTCAACTTACAAGTTATGGAGATGAAATTTGAAGCCAATGGAAAGAAGCATTTTTGAGGGGTATGTCAAATGGGAGTCTTAGATTTATCTCAGTAAAGACAATGGAGAGATTGATAAGGCATCATCACGTTGAGTGGGCTGCAAAGTGTTATACTTTCCATCATAGGTTGAATAGCAGAATCATGAGTATCCACCCAACATACAGATATTGAAAGACATACATTGTAAGGTTTTTGAGAGTTTACCTCATGGGAGACCACCTGAAAAAGGTTCTAAGCACATCATAGAGCTTGAGGATGGTGCAAATGTGATAATTATTACTCTCTACAAAAATTCTAAGAGGATGAAAGATGATATTGAGAAGATGATAAAGGAAATCCTAGAGATGGGTCGTATCTGACCAAGTAAAAGAGATGGGTCATATCTAACCAAGTAAAAGGCAGTTTGTGTCTTTCGTTGTCTTGGTGAAGAAAAAAGATGGCACTGTAGAGATGTGTATTGACTACAAATCATTGAATAAGAAGACTATTAAGAATAGGTATGCAGTTCCATGGATTGATGAGTTGATTGATGACTTGCATAGAGCATGTTTGTTTTCCAAGATAGTCTTTGATCTAACTATCACTAAATTTGAGTTAGAGATGTAGATGTGGAAAAGAAAACATTTTATTTCCATTATGGTCACTATAAGTTTTTGGTTATGCCTTTTGGCCTAGCCAATGCTCTAACCACCTTTCAATCCTCTATGAACAAGTTCTTCAGAGATAAGTTGAGGAAGATAGTCATCATCTTCTTTGATGATATACTATTCTTCCGCATGACTTGGGTTGATCATCTAACACACTTGGATTTAGTGTTGGGCATATTGGAGAGTGAATCTCTATTTGAAAAGGAATCAAAATGTGACTTTTGCATGAGAGTTATTATACTTAGGGCACATCAATAGTACTGAGGGGGTCAATATGGATCCTGAGAAGGTGAAGGCTATAGTTTATTGACTTCCACCAAAAAATATCACATAGCTTAAGGGATTCTTTGGGTTATGTGGTTTATACTATTGCTTTCTTAAGGGTTTTCACAATAGGTAGCTTCACTTATGGACTTGATGAAGAAGGGGGCATTTTTTTGGACTCTAGGAGGGCAATAGTGTTTCAAGAATTTCAAATAGTTGATCAGCTCATGTCCAATACTAATTACGTTGGATTTCACACAGTTGTTTGAGCTTTTTTCTCATGCCTTGGGAGAAGACATTGGTGTTGTCTTGATGAAAGATATGCACACCATTTATTTTTATAGAAGGAAAATTTGGGGTCTTTAGAGGGGTTACAATATTTATGATAAGGAAATAAAAGCCATTATGCATACCTTGGATAAATTTAGATTGTACTTGGTGGGAAAAAAAATTAGTGAAGATAGATCATAATAGTTTGAAACATTTCCTAAGTCAATGTGACCTCAATGATCAACAACAAAAATGGGTCAGCAACTTGTAGGCTTATGATTTTGACATAGGATATATGCCAAGTGTAAGAAAAATATAGTTGTTGATGCCCTTTCAAGGAGACCTTACTTGTGCTCTCTAGGTGAGGTTACATAGGATTGAAGAGATTTGATTGCAACTAAGTATGCTAAGGATAAGTGGGATTTCAAGCTCATCAATGGTACAATTACAAATGGAAAGTACACCCTTGAGAATGACCTCATCATTCACAAAGGGAGGATTTTTCCTGTGTCAAGATCTTCTATGAAGAAGAGGATATTGAGAGCCTTTCATGATGCCCCTATGACAAGTCACCTAGGTTACTTTAAAACCTACATGTAGATTAGGGAGTGGTTTACTTGGAAAGGGCTCACATCATAGCTACTCGGGTATGTGAGAGAGTTTCCTACATGTCAACAGAATAATAAGAGAACCTTTCCTTGTAGGTTTATTGCAGCCCATACCCATTCCTAATCAAAAGTGAGAATGCATATCTATGAATTTTATCATGGGTTTACCCAAAACTCAGAGAAGAGATTGCATTTATGTCATGGTTGATAGACTCACGAAGTTTGCACACCTTTTTCTCAATTTCAGCTACTTTCATGGCAGTGTAGGTTGATGATTTATTTTTTAGAGAGATATTCAGGTTCCATGGGCTACCTCAAATATAGTAAATGACCAAGAAAACAAATTTATAAGTCAATTTTGGTAGGAAATATTTAGACTTAGTGTCACAAAACTCACTCTGGGCAAGCTATCGCCCACATATAGATGGAAAAAATAAATTGTCAATAAATGGGTGGAGGGATACTTGAGGAAGTACATTGTAGGGCAGCAAAAGGCATGGGTCAAGTTGCTCCATTTATGTGAGTATTATTATAATACTATGTACCACATGTCTATATAGATGTCACCATTCATGGCTCTCTATGGTTATGACGTTATACCAATTTCCTATATTTTTTATTTGGAGATAGTAGGGTTCCCAGTGTGGAGTATTTGTTGGAGGAAATCTTGGAAATCATGAGATATCTCTAGGAGAATTTACATAAGGCTCAAAATCAGTAGAAAAACTATGCAGGTCAACACAAAGGTGAGCATTCATTTGAGGAGAATTATATGATTTATCTTATGCTCCAACCTTATAAGTAATCAACTCTAAGGAAGAGTGGCTCTGAGAAGCTCAAACCATGCTACTATGGACAATTTTTATTTTCCAAGAACATTGGTGGGGTGGCTTACGAGCTAGATTTATCTGCATAAAGCAAGGTTCACAATGTGTTTCACGTTTCTCACCTCAATAAGGCATTAGGGCATCATGTAAGACCATCTAAAACATTACCACCCCTATATGAGGAGGGAAAATTGATTCTTATTCATATGATGCTATCATTGACACTAGAGAAAGCAACTTGAGACAAAGAGTCGTCAGGGAATACTTCATTAAGTGGAAGGACCTACCGATTGAGGATGCAACATGGGAGAATGAGGGAATTTAGCATCATTTGAAGTTGAGATTTCTTGAGGACAAGAAATTTTAGGGAGGGAAGACCATAATGTCCCCTTTCTAGCCAATGGTTTAAGGTTTTAAAGTTAGCCTATGACTACAGTTCACATAGCCTAGTGAGACATTTAGGGAACTCATTGGGGAGATTTAGGCTTTTTAGTATGCGTAATGTTTCATTCCAGCTTATTTAGGTCAATGTTCTAGCATTTAGTTTGTCATTCAAAGGCATTTCAGGAGTTCACCATTGATATTTAATATCTATATTAAGTAATATCATCCTCTATGAAAATACACCTATAGTTGGTAGTAGTGATGGGACACTCTCAGGAGATTATTGCTAGAATTTTGTCAGGAGTTATTGAATTAATAAGTTGTGTTGCTTTAATCATATTCTATTATTCAAGTGACTTATTATTTTAATGTTATAAAGCTACATTGATAAAGTAATTTATAACTTGGTTGTTAAATAAAGTAATAAAGTGACTTTATTAATAGAATTCATATATTAGTCACTTTATGAATACTTAAGTGACGGGGGAACTTTTCAAGACAAACATAAAATATTAAATTGTTATGAAAAGGAATGTTGGTGTGGGATTTTGAGTGGGAAATATATTAATATTTTATATTTGAAAAAGAAAAGTCATAATCTTGGGTGTGGATTTGGAAAATGAGTAAGGTGCTCAAAAAGAACATTGTTTTCATCATCCAAATTTATCATTCAAAAATAGAAAACTAAGCATAGGGTTGCGGGTATGATTTTTTAAGATGATCAAAGGCTGGAAACCCTTGATTAGGACATGATATACATGTGTGAGAGAACATCTAAGGGTTATAGTATGGATGGATTCACATAGAGACCATAAATATGAACGTTCACAAATTTACCTAGTATTTACTTTTAAATTTTCCAATACAACAACAAATTTGAATAATACATAAACCATTTTTAGTACTGTAGTAGGTCATAGAATCCAAGAAGCAAAAGGAGAGGTTTTCAAGTTTTCAATTAAGGGAGTTTCTTCTCCTATCTTGGTCATGTAGATATGCCAAAGAATCCATGGTTCACAACAAAAAAAATGGAGCATTCAAGTGGCACATGGGAGTCTTGAGGTTGTACAAACCCAGAGAAGAAGCATGTGGGTCTTAAGTAGCAAACTGACTTGTTCTATGGGCTGCAAAAAAATTTCTTTGTGGTTTCCAACCATATTTAGTAAACTAGAATCAAAACCATGATAAAATGGAGAAAATTGAAGCATGTTGTCCTTGCATCTAATTGTCATGTCTTTTGTGATTGTCGTGTAAGAACTCAAGTTCCAAAATATTGTAGTTTAGATTATGGGTATGATCTTATTATGTTCGGAATAAATAAAGATTACTGGGTTCTCAATTATTTGAGTAATTTCCCTTCTGTTGTTGTTTTATGCAATTTCTTAAAAAAATTGGCACTACCATTGACACAAGAAAAAAAAACTCATAATTTAACAAAAAACCAACAAGTCAGTTTTGAAACCCTAAGGCGACATCATATGGAATGTGGGAGGGTGTACATTGTGGGCTATTCCTTGGACTCTTGAGGACATTGTAGAGGAAGTATTAGTACTATCATACCCTATATGGGTGGTAGTGAAAAATGTGCCCCCTAACATTGGAAGCTTCTTCCCTAATTTTTAGCTCCAATTGGTGGCATGGTGCTAGTGGATAAAGAAAAAGCTTCCCTCCTTAAATTGGACACTCATACCCTAATTTCTTTATGTCATGTAGTAGAAATTCTAGACAAGATTGAAATTAATGATGATGAAGATCCTTTTTTATGCCCCTTGGAAATATTATGAGGTTTAAATGCTTGTTATTTATGAAGAAAAGAGGAGAATATTAGAAAAAAACAACCACATCATTTAGAGGAAACCTATTAAGGGGAAATAAAAACTAAAATTAGCAAAGATCGCTGACACCAAGACAAGCACATGATCAATATGAAAGAACTATTGAAGAAAATGATCATGTTTGTGACCAAGACTATGACCATGTTTCCGCACTGTGGCCAAAGAAGGTAATTTTAATTCAATTTATTAAGTTATTTTCTAATACTAAATTGTTTATATGGATATGCACAAGTTATTAAATCAAATTTTGTTTGTACGAAATGTGTATGCTATTGTTGCACTCGAGGGGAATGAAGAGAAAAAAAATATTGGTTGGATCGTTGTGTGGAAACTAAACATAAGTTAATAGCACCTCGAGAAGATGATAATGGCTATAATTATCCAACAGGTACACTGATCCCCTTAAGCAAATTTTGATAACAAGTTTTGAACCCCTACAATTTCTTAGAACAAGTCTTTGACCCCTTGAAAATTCCTGAGAACTTATTTGATTTGATGGTTTTCAGCTGTCTTCCAATAGGATTGGTGGTTGTTGGCACTTCACAAGAAACACCAACAAGGAAGAACGGCTCCACCAAGATTTGACATTATGAAATGCATAAAAATATTATACATTATTCACATTTGGTGGTGGCAACAAATATAAAACTAGATTGGTATCATGGAAGACCTTCAATTAAAGTGGTATGGAAAATTTCTATGGAAGATCATGAGGGAATCATAGATGCATTGCAAGAAAGAGAGGACGTAGATGGTACAATGGAATAAGTAAATACAAGTTTAAATATAGTTTTAGTTTTATATTGTCCTTTTAAATACATTAAATATATGTTTCAATATTGGTCAAGTGTGTTATTAGTTGAAATTGATTTAAATTGTCCTTTTATAGATCCTTAAGGCATAATCATAAAAAGGATCTAGTCCATGTGGATTCAACCTAGAAAACATGGAATACTTAGTAAAAACAAGTAATTATTAGTTAAATTATATTTAAATACATGTTTTGATTACATATTGATATTGCTTGTACATTAATAGTTAAATTGATTTATTATCCTTTTTTGCATCCTTAAGCCATCATTACATTGATATCATACTTTGAAACAAAAAGGAGGGGATGTCTGGATTCAACCTACACACATGTAGTGGAATACTTTTTAAATGGTACTTGAGTTTCATGGTACATATATATAGTTTTATATAAATTAAAAATATATATGTTTTGATGGTTTCCATTGGTATTGCTAGCACTTTTGATATCAGGTGGTGTGAAGATGTACTACATTCTGGGCATGAGTTTGAGATGTTCTTGAGATGACATATCCAATTTTTTTAAACATTATTTTGAGATGACAAAGATTTACATACATACTTAAAGAATTAAACATACTCTATTTACTTCTATGTATCAAAATCGATATTCTATATATTTTGTTTGCTAAATGTGCATGTTTTCCTACTTTGAAACTTTATATTTGATTGCATAATCACTAAATATTATGCATACATTATTGTTAAATCAATTCTATCCTTAAGACATCATATTATGACCCTTTAAGACATCCCCTTAAGAAATTCTATTATGACCCCTTAAGACATCCCTTTAAGACCGCTTAAAACATCCCCTTAAGACATCCCATTAAGACATTGCATTATGACCCCTTAAGAAATCCCCTTAAGACATATTATGACCCCTTTAGACATCCCCTTAAGACGTTGTATTCTAACCGCTTAAGCCATCCCATTAAGACATATTATGAACCCTTAAGACATCCCCTTAAGATGTTGTATTATGACCCGTTAAGATATCCCCTTAAGACGTTGTATTATGACCCATTAAGACATCCCCTTAAGATGTCGTATTAGGACCTCTTAAGACATCCCCTTAAGATGCATTGTATTAGCACATATCCTAAATATTATACTTAATTATATCATTTTTTTATGATGACTCACCCTAAAAATTATATAATACTTGTTAATATCACTAATATTTATATTCAATTATACTCTTCTTGATCCCCTTAAGATGCCGCTATTAGACCTCTTTAAGACATCCCCTTAAGACAACCTATAACTAGTGTTGATGCTATTATTTGTTTTGACAACTTATAGATTAGTATATTCATGCCATTAATTTTGGATTAACCTTATGCATGATCATGATGGGCCAAAAGTGGCAATATGATGGGTATGTGACTGACGAATTTTTTTTACCCAAAATTTATGAAATGAAAAGGGTAAATTTAAAGGAGATTCTCAAATTTCCACCAATATAAATTATGCTTTAATTCAAATTTAATAAATAATTATTATTCATTTTCTATTTGAATTACGACTAAAGTCTTAATTGATAGGCTAATTGAAAAACATTTATAGATTTCAAATGGTATCACATTTTGAACCCAAACATGCATCACATTCTATGCTTCCAAATACTATAGGATTAAAAATGAATTTCATGAAGTTTTGACCAAGTTAAGGTGGCTATTCGACATACGAGTTTTATAGTTTTAAAAGTTGTAATAAAAAATTCATAATTAATTATTTACTGGAAATAAATTACAAAAATATGCATCACATCCTAACATGAGTCCTCTACTTCTATATCTAAAAATCTTATAAAAAAAATTATTATCATTTTATTGTAGTTAGGGTGGTTAGATGACACCGCTCTTTATTTTTCCCCTAAAAATTTAAGTACTAGTGCATTGAAATTTCAAATTTTCACCAAATAGATTCTAAAATAAATAAAATAAACCCTTCGGGTAGTTTTAGGAAACTACTTTCAATTCTTCTATAGATTCTATTCCTTAAGCATAGTTTTGGAAATAATATAGGATAACTTATTCAAAAATTTTACCAAGTTTTTTAGCAAGTAAATGCACCCATATTATTAGGTAAACGCTTTTTTAACCGGAGCTAAGGAACCGATACCACAAACCACAAGAAACAACCAAACCCACGAAAGCACAAAGGCCCAAAGAAGGAACAAGGCCCGTGGAGCACTTTGCCTAGCGAGGGGTTTGAACCGTGGCCTACTACAACCAAACGACTTGACTATCTGAATCCAATTTTATCGCAATTTTACTGATTTTTCTAAATTTTGCCACTTAAGGGCCTATTTTTTCCATGATGATCTTGCACATACCTAACTTATAAATTAGTATTGGATGCCATTATTTGTTTTGACAACTTATAAATTAGTACTCGATGCCATTATTTGTTTTGACAACTTATAAATTAGTAGTGGATGTCATTATTTGATTTGATAGCTTATAAATTAGTGTTGGATGCTATTATTTATAGAATTTATTAATGATTTTATTCTCTAATCTTCTATGGTATTGTTTATTTCTTAAAATTTTATCCTTTCTGGTATATAAACAGATTGCTTTTGTTTGTAAATTATGATTTATTGACTAACTATTGATTGATGTGAATTGAATAAATTCATTGACTAATTATCACTAATTATTGAATGTACATATCATGTATATCATGTATGAGATCACTAAATTTGTAAAGTATAAACATTAAAATTTCCTATTAACTTCAAATTTAATTTCATATTTATATTTAATTTCAGAGTAATGTCCTATATTAATGTCTTGACTATGAACATAAAATGCATAAATGTACATGTGTAAATTAAAATTTCAAACAATAATAAAGTCCATAATTTATGTAACATATTAAGTGCATGAAACAAATTTATTAAGTGAATGAAATAAAGTCCATCAGAGTACAACCCATGAAAAAAATTCCAACTAAGTACTTGAGCCATGAAATATAAAGTCCAAGAGAGTACATGAGAAAGTAGAAATATAGTCCATGAAATAAACAAATATACCCATAAAATCATGTTTCTAGGTTATGTATTATCTCTATAATCAAGAAACCTCTTCATGTGACACCTCTCCGATTTGTTATGTTTTCTTTGATAGTTCAGATACTTTGTTAGACCATATTTTATGTTATTGTTACTCTATTGTTGACAGAGAATTAATGATAGACTATATTGATGTGATGATACATTATATGCATGGTGATTATGTTTGACATGCTTTATGTTTGCATAGATGCTTAGTTGAGATGAAATTTCTATATATGCTCATTGTAGTTTAATTGTTATTTTATCTTATCAGTTGATGTGACATTGTATTGCTAAAGAGAATGATATTGCATCACTCACGTGCGAGTTCCATGTGATGTCCATGATTCTCTCTTCATGGTGTGTATGATTTATTATCTAGATACATGTACAACATATGCTTTGTTTGTAGGTTTGCATGTATAGGACGATGACTTCACCTAGTTTCATAGGTCCGAGCATGTCCACTACTCAACAATACTGTTGATTGGGAGATAGTAACAAGTTAACCTAATCAGACCTTTACCCTAGTACAGTGTGTCGTTAGTCCATGTATTGGTCGTATTTGTTATCCACGTTTGCCTTGGTATTTTATTATTGTGCAAAGTTTAATTGTGGGGATTAAATTATATGTTATGATTAAGTATTTACTTTATTTGTATTATTTATGTGGAGACTTTATAATAGATAAATTAATTAATTTAATTTATGTTATAAAGTAATTTTAATTATTATCTATTAAATGTGAATTAAAATAAATAAGTTATTTAAATGTGATTTGAAAGAAATAAATTATATTAAATTTCAAATGCATGTTATTGGGAAAAGATCTTTAGAAATATCTTTGGTTGCTAAAGAAAAGATATTTATTTTGTAACTGGAAGTTAGAAGGTTTTTTTTTCTAATTGTTTTGGAATTCATTCTCGGAGAGAATTATTGAGATTGAAAGAAGGAAGTTGTTTTCACAGGGAAAAGAGAGAGGATTTTAAAATGGTAGATTTGTTTTGAGGTTTGAGAAAATTGTTAATGTTAGAAGCTCTCTAATAATTTTAGGAATCTAGTTTTGTTGCATTTGTTGTTCTGGACTATTTCTATTATTTGGGAAGTGACAATTTTTCTGGAACGGGTTCTTTATGGTTTTGTGAATTTTAATTGAAAAGGTTATTTAATTATTATTGTATTGCAAATTGCAAAGGTTTTCTGTAGAAGGGGACTTCTTTTATTTTAGAAGCTTTTGTTTTTTTAAAGAAATTTCCATGAATGTTATAGCCTCTATGGAAAATAATTTAGATCCTCTATTTAAATTGAGTTTAGAATGGATCAAACTTAAAGGAAATTATAGTTGAATTATTGAACCTCTATTGAATTGAAATCAAAACTAGAAAACCTCTTCCTATGAAAAATGAATTTATTCATGTAGAAAAATTCTATGACAATAATTTATCCTCCTTTGGGAAACCTGGTTAAAATTTACATACATATATATGAGAAAATATACATATATATATA
>VDFB02280041.1:0-10335 GCA_007258455.2 Sequoia sempervirens | reverse complement strand
TTTTAGTTTCAAAGTAGGAGACGGTAATGTTTTAATCATAAGTTATATTTGGTTTATTGGGCTTCTCTTATTTTTTTGGATATGTTTTACATATGTTTGATTTTCAAAAACCCCTTAAATTTTATCATCTAACTCTTTGGATTTCATTCTATGTGAATAGATTTGTAAGACTGTTTCATGACAGATGTTTATTGTGAATAAGGATGTCAATGTTTTCTTAATAAATCATCTGGGTTGATACAGTTTTTGAATATATTTTTCTAAGATTAGTAAATTGAAAACCTATTAAATTATATGCTTCAATAGCATGTTTATCAGTTTTTATGATCAAATATGTGAAATTACTTTTAAACAGATTATTGTTTGGCATAGGGGCAACAATATTGTTACCTCAACAAAACCAACCTATTTCTCTCTTGAAATCCATTGATTGAAAGTCCCAAGATATTATTTCTTATTCAACACATGTACTTGAAATACAAAGATACACAAATAAGAAAAATAATATGGGCCAATGGGCTCTCCACCCAACCATAGGATCGAGACTCAATCCACCCCCAAGCTAGGGTCACATAGCACTTCCACAAAATATTTTTCACATAGGATCCACAACTAAAGTGTAACATAAAACATCCAAATTACTAAACTTGCCACATTAAATCCACTAATCACATGGATTCCTAGACAACTTTTCACTTTACATACTTTTCATATCACAACATCTTGCATTCATATTTCTTTATTTTAACACACAAAAAGGGTATACATGAAATTAAACTAAGCAAGGTGGAAGATTCAACCAATGCGAACCCCAACACACTACTTGAAGCGAAATAAGAGAATCAACATCAAATTTCACAATTTTTTTATAAGCAAGATCAATATGACAAAAAACTCATTACAAATCAACAAAGATGGATGAATAAAAGGTTAGAACTCACCAAAGTAAGTTTTCTATCCAACTTGTGGAAAAATCTCTCCAAGAACTCTCTTTCATTGCTCCTTCCCCTTCACAAACATGGAAAGAACTCAAAAATGAAGAATGAAAACCAAACATGAACTCAAGAACAATCCAAAACCCCCTCCGCAAAAATAGAGAGAAAAAAATGGAAGGGGAAAAGGCAACCTCCTTTTCAACTCCAATTTTCGTCACTTTTCATAAGTTAGTAATTAGAGTGGGTTTTATACTTTATTAAAGGGGTTTTATGGAATAAAAATAATTCTACCCCTACAAAACCTAATGTACTTTGAAACTTTAAAACAATTAAAGATGACATATACTCTATAAAACATAAAATAAGCATCATAATAAAGTGGGACTCATAGGACTTATGCAAATGGCTCTCTCACACACACAATAAACCTAGTATTACAAAACAAAGCAAATCAAAATGCCCATGACAAGACCACATTTAAATTAAGGATACACAACAAGCAGCGAAGCAGGAACCCCTTTATCAGTCCCACATATTTACCTATTTACTCAACCAAAAAAGTGTCAATATTACTCATGATTAATAATAATTAATACAAATGACTTATGAATTAAAAATTTCAAGAATAATAATCAACTAGAAAATTAGATCCACTAATCTACATAGTAACACTCCTTACTCGTATGCTACATGTTATAGAGTCAAGGAACAATTGAGTGAATACTATTTATTATCAAAATATCACCACTAATGTTAGTAGAATATTTAACTTATAATGCATCCCACTATAAGTAACATTGAATATCAATAATTATCTTCATAATCACACCCACTCACATCTACAATATATAATCACCTAACACAATGTAATCCACTTAATATACATAATAATATTACCAATAAATGAGCATCTTGATCATTGCATATTTATGTAGACAAAGAATGGAACTCATTTGACTATCACAAGAATTCACAACCGTTAGATATGATTAATCAAGAATATGAACATCTTCATGGTGTAGTGCAACAACCATCACTCATGTTTATTATCCAACATAAAAGAACATAGAATATAGCATATAAACCATCAACAACTAATAGGATGAACAAGGCCACAAGGGATAGGGTCTTACACAATTCTTACACTCCATGAGCATCTTGTCTTCCTCGATCATCCCTACCCCTTTACGGTACACCTCAAAGCAATGAGGGAGACCATTATCCTTGGTTAATTATTACCCATATGCTCTTTATTAGTTTCACTTTCATTAACTAAACTCTATTAATCATGACAATTAAATTCCACTTGGGTTGTGGTTCATGCTAGAGCCCTACCCAAACTTCTCTTACTATAAACCTTATTTCATGAATTTCTAACTAGTGGTATTAGAAAGCCAATACAAAAATACATTTTTCTAGAACTAATGACACCCTTCTCACAAATACATAACATCAGATTTCACAGGTTATTCTATAATTTCAAAACATCAAAAATTCATTCATTTCACACAAACTTCAATTGTTATCATCATTTTATGCTGTGAAAGCCAAGCTCCTAAATCCACCACTAAAATTTTCATCAAAAAAAATATTTTTTCAAAATTAAAAACCAAAGATAATTCCTTTTTTTCTCTCTAACATGCCCAATAACACACTTTTCTTTTACATACAAAATCTACATTCTCAAATACTTCAAAATTCGCATTATAACCCCACATTATGGTTCTCAAAATTTGATAAACCAATAATTTGCTACTTAAATATGAAATCTAAATGCTCTAGGATAGGCCCATTAATTCCCCAACCCATTCCAATACTTAAACTTTAGTTAAATTGACAAATTAATCCTTCAAGAAAAAATACTCTTCCAATAATCAAATTTGGAATGAATAGCATCACATTAATACCAAACGACAGGTTGTGTTGACTACTATGAATAACATTCCCTCATTGATTCCCAACCCAACCAATTCCAACCTCAAGAATCTCCACAATGAATGTGAACTCCCAATCATCAAAATCAAATTTCCAACTAAAGATTATATTCTCTCTCAATAAAATTTCCCTCCAAAATATAAATAAATCGATGAAATAAAATCCCTTTTTACTTTTTACCCTTTTTTATAATTTTAAATTTAGTAATATAAAATTTATTTTCCATTACTTTAATTCCTACTTTTCCCAAATCCCAATCTCCTCAAAATTCAATTAAAACAAATCACTTAATTTCCAAATAACATATATCATTTCAATTTTTCTTATGATTTATATCTATATAAGAATTTTCCTTTAATTTTACGAAAATCAAAATTCAAACAAGATAATTAAATTACACATAACTTGGAATTTTTACGAAAATCAAAATTCAAACAAGATAATTAAATTACACATAACTTGGAATTCTCAACCCAAGGAATTTTTAAAATTTAAATTAAATAATAAATTAATTTCATTTCTTCTTTCATTATATTTTCCCCTTTCTTGAAGAATAAAGAATATTTTAATAGTAAATATAAGAATCATTTAAATTTCTAATATTTTATTTATAGAAAAATGTAGAATTTAAACCTCAATTAAATCAAACATTTACGGGTTGTTCATGAAATATATGGATTCTGGAATAACTCCTAAATTGGATCTAGGTTTATATAAGGTCAAATATGACTCATACCATACTAGATTCAAGTACAACCAGGGAGTCTTTGAATTAACCACCATTGGGGAATAACTCAAACATGTGTAGCCAAGTGGAGAAATAACCTTGTACCCGTACTCATTCAACACATGCCAAGGGTACTTGCTCAATGTATATATAGCCAAAGCACATCATAATCATCCCAACGAAGTCCAATAACATAAGCATAAAATGATATTTGAATGTATCCATCATATAAATACTTAAATAAATCATTCCTTCTAAACATCCATAATCAGGATCACATTTAATCATAACATAAATAATGCATTTCACTAAACTAAAGAATAATAATAAACCAATCAAGTAACCACACAAAATGTCACCAACTGACATATTGAGGAATCTCATCTCAAACATGTAATGGTTCATGCACACTAATCATAGTCATAAAATAATCACGAGGAAATGGTGAAGCTAGAACATTGATCTCACATTAACAAGATGCAAATGGGAGGGGCATTACAACATACTTTTGTCTAGGAATTCTATCAAGAGTGGGTGGTTATCCATTAAAGGGAATTTTGTAGGTTGATCCACAACCATTTGTCCTTTTATAGCCTTTTTATCCTTGTACTCAATGTCAAAACCACTATGCCATTTTTTCATGTGACCGATGAGGGTAGATTTAGAGAGAAAAATTTTTAAGGATCAACTTTAGAAATGAGTTGTGTCTTGTGGTTGAGAATGTAACATCATAATTTGTTAGAACAAAAGATAATTTCAAGGCATTCCCTTTCAATTGGAGTGTAATTCAATTCACATCCTACTAAAGTGTGAGATATGTAGTAAACTACTCTCTCCTTTCCTTTGTCATCATGTTGTGCTAACATTACCCTCTATGCTACTATGGTAGCTGATATGTAGAGTAGGAGAGATTTATTTGCATTAGGAGGCATGAGAATTGGTGGTGAATCAAGATAGTCCTTAAGTTTCTGAAAAATATTGTTGGCAATTGTTGTCCCACTTGAAGTTGCATTTTTACATAGGAGGTATGAAAATGGTTGGCACTTCTCTGCAAGTTAGGCTATAAATCTCCTTATAGCTTGCAACTTCCCTTGAAGGCTATGCAACTACCTGATATTGTTTGGTGGGGACATGTCTAGTATTTCTTTGAATTTAGTCTCCATCAACTTTTATGCCTCTTCACAATACAATGAACACAAGGAGTTTTCTAGATGTGACACTAAATACACATTTCTTTGGATTCAAACATAATTGGTACTTTTCTAATTGGTCAGATTTTTTTTTCTAGCACTTGCACATAACCCACTCTTTTCTTTATTTTCCCAAAATATCATATACATAATATCCATAATATCATGAAGCATATTATGGAAGATTAAAATCATGGCTCTCTAGTATGTATCTCCTACATTCTTAAGACTAAAAGGAATTACCTAGTAATTAAATGTTCCCCATGGGGTGATAAAGGTTATTTTAAGCTAATATTCATATGCTATCCTTATTTGATTGTGTCTTGAGAAGTCATCCATGAGTGATATCTCATGTCCTACCATTAGTTCCACAATGATATAAATTTTAGGGAGTGGTAAATCACCCTTTGGGCGTGCCTTGTTGGGATCTCAAATTGATTAGCATATCTGTGATGCTAATTGGACGGAGCTAGCCTTTAATAGGAGATCTAATGAGGAATTAATCAATTGGGATGGGATGATCCAAGGCTGGAACTTTTATGAATTCTGCCAAATGACTAAGAAAGAAATTTTCAAATGCATTTTTCTTAGCTTTTTCTTGACTGGTTTGGCATTAAGATATGCTACCAAGTGATAGACCATAAGATATGGATCAAGCCTTGGTATTTTTGCATAAGTCCAAGCAATTTTTTTGAATCTCTATTTAAGGAAAGCTGATTTTTTTTTATTTTCATCTTCTTCTAAGGTTGTAGCCATGAGAGTAATCTTAGGTTCTTCTTATGTCCCTAGGTTGATTTCAATAGTCATTTCAACCAATATTGTAGATGTTTCCTAGTATTGGGGAATAGAATAAAGTTTTTGATCCTCTAGATCCTTACAGAGGTTTTCACTAGAAGATATGTCTTTATTTCTATGTTTTCATGACCCAAAAGTACCTCATCAAGGTTTTCACTAAGGGATCATTCTCTTCTATTCTTTTCTTTTTTGTTTTTTTACTAAGCCACAAGATTTGTTCCCCAAAGTAAGAACCTTTGTGTAGTTTAACTTCAAATTCTCCCTTGTGATCACCTATAGGCATATGTTGTTAGACTCCCATAATTTTGGCAATCACCTCATCATTCTAGAAAGTATCAAGAATTGGAGGTCCCTATTGCTCCCAATTAATGAGTTCAGGATAAACAAGTGGAAGGTCAATAGGGTTAGATTGTGTGATGGTATAGATATGTGTTTCATTAAAGAGTTGGGTGATATGTTTGAAAGGTTCTTCATCAAGCCCCACCTGAGGGCTGTTAATGACATTAGAGGCCTTACCTTCTTTATCATGGGTATGTTTAGGCTCATCAAGTACCATCTCAGTTGATCTATGTGTTAGTCCATTATAGCCCACATTGTTCTTAATCTGAATAGGCTATATTATTCCCTATTCAAGAGCCCCTTTTCATTTACCTTTATATCCCATATTTTTGCACAAGTAATGGCCTTTAGGATATCTTTATATTTGCAAATGAGGTAATTTCTCCTCTTTATCCTTGTATATCCATGAAGAAATGTCATCACTGGTATATTCTTTGTTTAGGAGCCCCTATTTTTTGAAGCTTTTAAAGGTTACCTTCGGTTCTACCTTTATTACCTTGGGCTAACCATGGGATCAAGGTGAGAGTAGGATTTTCCCTATATAGAAAGAATTATATAGTGGGTCATCCCATAATAATGGGTCATCCTAATTTTTTCCTGAAATCATATTTTTTTAGAAAAATTAATGATTTAATCATTGAGGGGTACCATCTAAAGGGATTTAATTAAAGAGGGCTAGATAAGACCCCCTTAGATCAAACCACCTTAGATAGAATCCTTCTAGTCTTAAATCATACCTACAATGGAGTCTCCTTTGCACCTATCAAAATCTTGACCAAAAAGAACTTTTCTTTACATTTTTAAGGATCAAATAACATTATTTAGAAGTTATGTTTTATAATTATATAACCCTTCTATAAGCTTTCCAAAAAGTATAATTTTAGATATTATTAGTATATTTATATTTTATTTCTTGTGAATGTTGAATTTTCACTAAACATAAAAAAAATTGTTTCACACACATGGGAAAATAGAAAAATAAAGAAAAAATTCTAAAAAAATATATTGAACACTTGGAATGCCAGAGTTGAATCAATGTTCCACAAAACCAGCAGTACCAACCATCAAATAGCATATAAAGTGTAGAATTGGAGGACCCAAGGCCTTGCATAAAGATGTGCGGCACGCTGGACCTGCCCAGGAATTTTTGGGCTGGAGGGGCCAAGGAGGGAGGCCAGGGTTGAAACTCCCACTGAGTACATGATACGGTATAAAATGTACATGGGGGCTCACTGCCAGGGACTCACTATCCAGGAAGTGAGACTCCATTTGTTGACAGGAGAATGAAGACATGGAGGTGGATCAAGGCAGGTTTTGAAAGTTGATTACAGAATGCATCCCTATCCATATATTGGAGTTAGTTCACTGAAACTCTAGGTTCTAGTTGACTGTTCACCTATTAGAGAGCTACCAAATCTAGCAAGTTATGTTGCATGTGTCCTTTTCTCGAGTCATACATGAAATTACTGCTACCTTGCAGCGGATCACATCACTTTCTTGCCCGCACACTTATCCTCAAAGGTAGTCTATATACACATGAGCATCATTACAAACACTAACTAGGTTGGCATCAATAAATGACACCAAGGGGAATGTAAAATGTGCCTTGTCGGCACCCAATTCAATTTCAATTATCTTCATGCTACAAAACCTGTGAGATGTAGGTCAACATGGACCTATAATATCTCCTTCTTACATCCACATTATACTTTTAATCCCCACAACCTTTTACATAAATTAGGTCGGCCAAGCAGAGTACCTAAAATATAATACTTCAATTTGTTATCACACACAGAACATGTGTATCTCAAAATGTCATGCCAGCTGGAAGTATTAACCCATAGACACCTATAAACACTATCCCAAAACCATAAGGCCAAGTGCACACTCATAGAGAAATGCAGAAAGAAAAGGGCTATGCTCATAGCATTGAAAACCGAGAACACTCTATATTTAGAACTTCTGTCAAATGCAATTTTTGAATTATTCATCCAGACCAGCTAAAATTTTGGAAATAGGCACTAATAGTACCCACAAACTACACATTGGAATTGTGAGAATGGATCTAAACATGCAATGAAATGCGAACCAAAAAATTGACAACTGAGCAGAGTATTCTTCATACCACCATGTAGCATTGACATCAATGACAACACATGTCTTCTTCATTCTTTCAACAAAATATGTGTGCATTAGGTATTTATGTCCTTGTTTCAACAAACAATAATAATAATAATTTCAATACATGTAAAAAAATTTATGCATTATAGCATATACCTATGTCCAAATTATAATTACTCTATCTTAAAAAATTAATTAAAAAAATATATATGTAACAAAAAATTATGAAAAAATATTCATGCACTAGATATTGATGTTAAAATCTATATTTTAGAAATTTTAATTTTATCCTTACAATAAAAAAATTTATTCATTATGGCATAAACATCACTTTTTAAAAATGTTGTTTACTAGAACAAACACATTATTAAATATTACATAAAAAAATTCACAAGTTATTTCTATTTTTTTAAAAACATATATATTTAGAATCTACACATAAAGCCTCACAAATCACTAGTACACATCATCTCCAAATTATTAATGGTTTAATTTTTGTAGGTTTTATAAAGTGAAAATTTGGTGAAAATTCTGATTTCAATGTCCTACTTTGGCCAAAAAGTGGGACACAATATTGTGGGTTGACCCTATTCCATACTCTCCACATCCCTTGTCAGTAATCTTGATCTTGATTTCAAGAATGGTTTGTGAGGTGTAATGTAGGGAGGTCTATGTAAAATGAAGAAGTGGATGCAACAACATTAATTGGACAATGGTGTGAGTGGTTATAGCTACCTTCCAAATATTTGTAATATTGAAGGGTTGAGGATTTGCTAGAATGGTGACTTCACTACCATTGTATGAAAATTTGATGCACTGATGGTAGGTAGGTAGGTGGGATAACTTGCATGGCTTGAATCCATGGTCGAACAAGAAGGATATTGTATGGGAGATCATGATCCAAGATTTGACATGTGGTCTCCATGATAGTCGGTCCAACTTGTATGGGTAGTTTTATGGTACCCTCGATTCTTGTTCAACATCATCACAAGCTTTGATAATTATTTTCTGTTGAGGGTTGATGACATCTTTAGAATAGCCCAATTTCTTGATTAATTTTAAAGTACACAAATCGAGACTAGATCCACCATCTAGTAGGATTCAATTTAATGGTGTGTTTGTGGATAAGTGCTTTAATATGGAGTGCTTTATTTTGGGGTATGTCAGTATGTAAATATTTATTTGTGAAGGAGAGGTGACGTGTGGAGGAAAGATTCCCAACTATCAATTGGAATTGGTTAATGTTGATATCACTAGGTATGTTTGATTCTTATAATGCTTTGTCTAAGATGTCCTTATGAATGAGTGAGGTAAAAATTAACTCAAAGATAGAAATTTGAGTTGGATTCTTACCAATATGGTAAAGAATATTGTATTTAGAGAATATGGAAGGAGATGAGGAAGAGGATGCTTTTTGAATTGTCACTTGGCCTCTTCAGGTGGAGACAATGCAATGGGAAGCTTTGATGGTGATGGTAGCAATGTGATTATGACTTTCTTCAATGCATTCAATGATTGAGTCCTGAGATGAGGCTTCAATGGTGTTGGTGTAAGTGTATGGGACTCAAAAAATTTCCCTTCATTATATGATGGAAAGGGTTGTGTGTATATTCCCAACTATTTATTAGGAGAGTTATTATATTGGCCTTCAATGGTTATCTCTCCTCTATCAATAAGGTTTTGTATGTGATATTTTAACTTCATGCATTTAGCTATGTGCTGACCTTTGACCCTATGGTATTTGTAATATTCGTTATATTTATACTATACGAGTTTGGGTTAAATTTCATCAAAAGGTTTAGTAATTGTAAACTTTTTAAGGTTAACCTGAGCAAGATTATGCAATATAACTTCACTTGGTTCTCCCAAATGGATGTACCTATGTTTTGGTTGATTATTTTTTCTAGTTTTTCCTTGGGGGATAGTGATAGTGTTGGATACATTTTTCTATTGTGATATATTTTGATCATTATTAGTGTAGGTTGGCTGTTTTGCACATATTTTCTTTTGGTTACACCGTCATTCAAAATATGTATTTGACCAAAATCTAGTGTTTCATTATATTGATTATTATTGTCCTTGTGGTCTTTGTAATTTTTAATTAGTCCCTTAGCAATTAAAGCCCTTTCAATTGTTAATCCTTTATCATTGATCTCATCGAAAGAGTGGACATATTGTAATTGTAGGTGAAAACATATTTCCAAATTTATATTTTGGAAAAAGATGCTCACAAATTATTTTCTAGGCATGTGTAAAGAGAATCAACTAGCTAGATGTCTCCAACATTGTCGGA
>VDFB02280040.1:0-21357 GCA_007258455.2 Sequoia sempervirens | reverse complement strand
GGGTTGACCCTATTCCATACTCTCCACATCCCTTGTCAGTAATCTTGATCTTGATTTCAAGAATGGTTTGTGAGGTGTAATGTAGGGAGGTCTATGTAAAATGAAGAAGTGGATGCAACAACATTAATTGGACAATGGTGTGAGTGGTTATAGCTACCTTCCAAATATTTGTAATATTGAAGGGTTGAGGATTTGCTAGAATGGTGACTTCACTACCATTGTATGAAAATTTGATGCACTGATGGTAGGTAGGTAGGTGGGATAACTTGCATGGCTTGAATCCATGGTCGAACAAGAAGGATATTGTATGGGAGATCATGATCCAAGATTTGACATGTGGTCTCCATGATAGTCGGTCCAAATTGTATGGGTAGTTTTATGGTACCCTCGATTCTTGTTCAACATCATCACAAGCTTTGATAATTATTTTCTTTTGAGGGTTGATGACATCTTTAAAATAGCCCAATTTCTTGATTAATTTTAAAGTACACAAATCAAGACTAGATCCACCATCTAGTAGGATTCAATTTAATGGTGTGTTTGTGGATAAGTGCTTTAATATGGAGTGCTTTATTTTGGGGTATGTCAGTATGTAAATATTTATTTGTTGAGGAGAGGTGACGTGTGGAGGAAAGATTCCCAACTATCAATTGGAATTGGTTAATGTTGATATCACTAGGTATGTTTGATTCTTATAATGCTTTGTCTAAGATGTCCTTATGAATGAGTGAGGTAAAAATTAACTCAAAGATAGAAATTTGAGTTGGATTCTTACCAATATGGTAAAGAATATTGTATTTAGAGAATATGGAAGGAGATGAGGAAGAGGATGCTTTTTGAATTGTCACTTGGCCTCTTCAGGTGGAGACAATGCAATGGGAAGCTTTGATGGTGATGGTAGCAATGTGATTATGACTTTCTTCAATGCAGTCAATGATTGAGTCATGAGATGAGGCTTCAATGGTGTTGGTGTAAGTGTATGGGACTCAAAAATTTTCCCTTCATTATATGATGGAAAGGGTTATGTGTATATTCCCAACTATTTCTTAGGAGAGTTATTATATTGGCCTTCAATGGTTATCTCTCCTCTATCAATAAGGTTTTGTATGTGATATTTTAACTTCATGCATTTAGCTATGTGGTGACCTTTGACCCTATGGTATTTGTAATATTCGTTATATTTATACTATACGAGTTTGGGTTAAATTTCATCAAAAGGTTTAGTGATTGTAAACTTTTTAAGGTTAACCTGAGCAAGATTATGCAATATAACTTCACTTGGTTCTCCCAAATGGATGTACCTATGTTTTGGTTGATTATTTTTTCTAGTTTTTCCTTGGGGGATAGTGATAGTGTTGGATACATTTTTCTATTGTGATATATTTTGATCATTATTAGTGTAGGTTGGCTGTTTTGCACATATTTTCTTTTGGTTACACCGTCATTCAAAATATGTATTTGACCAAAATCTAGTGTTTCATTATATTGATTATTATTGTCCTTGTGGTCTTTGTAATTTTTAATTAGTCCCTTAGCAATTAAAGCCCTTTCAATTGTTAATCCTTTATCATTGATCTCATCGAAAGAGTGGACATATTGTAATTGTAGGTGAAAACATATTTCCAAATTTATATTTTGGAAAAAGATGTTCACAAATTATTTTCTAGGCATGTGTAAAGAGAATCAACTAGCTAGATGTCTCCAACATTGACGGAATGTGAAAAAACTTTCCATGAGTTTTTATTTAGTATTTCACAAATCAAGCATTATGATTTCATATTCAATGTTATATGAAAAGTGAGCCATAAATATTTTGGAAAATCTGTGAAGGTAGCAATTGAGTCATGGGGAAGATGTGTAGACCAATCTAAAGCTTGTCCCAAAGACTCCTAGGAAAATCCTCATAAGGTACACATCACTATAGGCCACTTCTTGGAATGCTATGAATAATTCCTTGATGTGTTATCTAAGATCAACCTTACCCTTATATTTTTCAAGTTTGGGTGCTTCATATTTTTTGGGGAAGGATATTGCTAATGTGTACTTTGTCAAAGGGATAAGGAAATATGTCCCCAAACCTCTAAGTATTATTAGAGTGACCTACTTTCAACCTTTAGATCATACTCTTCATATTTTTTAGTTCTTGGGAAATATTAATGTTATTCAATGGTGGAGTGTTTATGTAATGATGAGAGTTTTGGGATTGGTAAAGGGGTGTTGGGATGTGATTAAAATTATAATTATTTGAGGGTTGAGAGATGTTATGGATGTGGGGATTAGTTTGTGGTTAGATGTGGTTATCATTGGTGGATGCTATGGGAGGTTGGATAGATATGGTGGGTTGAGTAGGTTGATATGTAATGTTGGTTGGAATGTTGAGTCATAGTTGGGATAAAATATTTGAAAATAGGATGACTTGTTCTAGGATTGGGTGAAAGGTATATGAAAGAGTGGATGTCTAGGATGGATGGTTAGGGTTGGCTTTGGATCCCCAATTTCTATTCAAGGGATGGATGGAGGATGATGGGATACTAGAAGATTGTTGCTTTGTAATTTTTGAGATGCCAAAAGGTTGGTGGGAGTTTTTCCCCCTTTGTCAAGAGATCTAACACATTGGTTTCCTTTTCAAGTACATATATTTTTTACATAATTTCTTGATTTTAGGGGTATTGAGCAAATGCTTGCAACCTAGGGGAAAGTTCGGGTTGGTCCATATAGACTTCTTCATCATGATGGGATATTTTTTGGTTGGTGAGGTCTTCTATAGTGGCATTATCATGAGATTCCATCTTTTTATCTTGAGATATAGTGATTGGCATACAAGGGGTGAACTTTTTTAGAGAAATTTTTTAGATATGGATGCTTGATGGGAAAGTTTGGTGATGGTAATGTGAAGATTATTTGGACCTAATATTTTGATTGAGATAATGTTGTGCATGGTATGGATGGTTGATTAAATGAGGAACATTTATATTAATGGGGAATTATAATGAGGATGATTATGGATAAGAGGTACAAGGCCAAACTTGAATCAAAATAAAAATATAGATCCTTAAGAGAGAAGGTGGTTTTTGGATGTATCCTTGCTTAATTAGGATAGGCAAGTTCCTAAGAAAGATTGGATAAGGGATTTTTTGAAAAAACTTAAGGGAGCCAAATCCTAAAGCTAAATAGTCCAAAATGAAGGACTAACTTAGAATGTGACTTAGGATATTGAATTTCCAAAGTCACACACAAGGTAGAGAAGGATGTATAAGGATCTAGATTATGATTTTTGAAAATTTTGATTTTGTATTGATTGGGGTGATATAAAGGATGATTTGGGTGATAAAAGAATGTTATTATGTGATGGGAGAAGATTAGGATTAAAGAAATATCCAATTTTTAATAAGGTGAATTTGAGATGGTTAATTTGGTAGGAAGGTTGATAGTGAGGGTTAAGATGGATTAATGGAGAGGATAATGGTGATGAAGGTGCAAAGTGAGATTTAGAGTAGGTTACAAAACTACAAAATTTTGGTTTCTTGACCAAGGGGGGTAGCAAGAAATTATTTAAGGCCACTATTAATAGGTTAGAGCACAAGCATAAATTTATAGATCACATACGTAGTTTGGGACTTAGGCGACGCTTTACAAAACACAGGTGCAAGTTGATAGAGAGTGTAAGAATGACTTCACAAAGCACGTGTGTGGTTTGGGAGGGAGTATAGAAATAACTTTACAAAGAACAAGCACAATTTGAAAAAGAGTGCAAACGTAGCTTTACATAGTGTAAGCACAATTTGGTATGATATAGTCACAAATCTATAGTCGGATGATTTAGAAAGAGACATGCATACATAAAAAAACATTGCTTGACTAAATTGATTTTTTCAAGGTAATAAGGTTATTTTCAATAGTGAATGTTGAGTGGCTTATCACTAATATGACACATGAAGACACATCAAGCACATTAGCATAATCCTAAAAAAATAGTCAAGTGGGAGTGTATACTTAATGTGGGCCCACCAGATCCAAAGGTCAATAACTCCAAATGAATAGTTGATTAGGGTATGCAAAGGTCATGTACCACATTTAAACCCCTAACCTTAGAAGGAAAAGTCCCAACCAAGGGATATATGTCACCTCAACAAGAGGAAATACATGGCGAGTAATTTCAAGCATGATCATTTGTACCTTGCACCATACTAAGCTATGAGCAAATGGTATTAAGCTAAGATATACAAGTTCTCTAGGGGAGTCCTATAAATACCACAAGGGTACATGAGGCACAACCATGAATAATTATAGTCTATCACAATCATGGACTAGTAAATTTCAATAGAAAATCTCAAACAAACCCTACACCTCTTGTATTAGAATCACCCAAACATCAAGGCTTCGCTAAATATGATGCAACTAGATTATGATACAAAATTTATTCTCCCCCCTTTATATACCCCACCAATAACATGTGGTTGAGGTCATTCCTTGGGATGATGAAATCCCTAAATAGACTTCCTAAAGGGAAGAACAATGCTAGGTGGTTTTTATCCCCAAGATCACACTAGGTGTGAGGGGAGAGCATACACACAAAACTAGCAAATTCCTAGGATCTAAACTAAAACAAAAATGAGTGAATGAAATATTTATGATCCTCAAGATTGCTCTAGGTTCAAGGGGAGAGAATATTTCTATACAACCCTCTAATTAAAGAAAACAAGAGTTATTTAACCCACTAATCTAAATTTAGTGCCTAAGATTAGTGCAAAATAAGTATTCTTCGACAAACAAATCTACAAAACTATAGATTAGGATTCTCAAACCCTTAGTCTTGGATAGGAATGAACTAATTGCATGATTTTTTAGTCTAGAATGTGAGATTAAAATGCCAAAAAAAAGATATTATAGACTGTAACAATTTAAGCACATTTTTGTGAGACATAAGTGCAGTTAGTCAAATCCAAAGCCTAGCAATCTATAATGGAAGCATTGAATTAGAGAAAGAAGAAAAATATCTTACCCTAAAAAGGATTAGTTTTATCAAATAGAGGCACCAAAAGTCAACATAGAGGCATCAAAATTCTTTGTGCAAGCGCCAAAAGATAGAACACAAGCACACTAAGCCTTTGTAAAGGCACAACAAATCAAAATAGAAGCGCAAGAATGTCCTATAGAAGTGCAATTTCACATAAACTAAAAAATTATAAGGTAAGAGTTAGGGTTAATTTAATTTTTTTTCAAATATAACCACAATTTTGTGAAAAAAAACATTCTAAGAAGTTAAAAAAGTTAATCTTAGCAAAAATAAGATTTCTAGGGTTAGTGACCAAAAAACCTCAAACAAAAAACCCTAATTTAAGCATGTAACTCAAATGAAACTAATTTTTTAAAGAAAAAAGGGTTAGTAGATCTACAACCAACCAGTTAGTCCAAATCTACAAACAACTAAGTTAAAACAACACCAAGAAATCGTTAGCAAGAAACTAGGGTTAGCTCAAAAAATATAAAATTCTAGAAAGGACAAAAGCACCCTTTTCTGCAACATAGGCACCGAGAGTTGCTATAGAGGCGTATAAATTTTGTAAAAGTGCATTCATAAGCATAATAGAGGCACAACTTGTCACAAAACAAGTTCCAATTCACCAAGCTAAGCACCGAAATGGAACCTACAACTTATAACTTGACAAAAAATCATAAAAAAATGTTAAAAAAGGATGTGGGTCCCATTGGGCATGCCAAAATAAAGATATCAAAATGGTATAAGGTGAAATAATACAATAGCAATGCATAAACACATAGAAATTTATACCTTAACACTTCCAAACTCCATGATTGAGCTATATAGGTTGCACCCTAATCCTAATGATATCCTCTAAAAACGCCTAAGAAATGTGGATTGCTCTAAAGATATTTCAACATAATCTTGTTATACCAAATGAACTTGATCATAATGGAGAGGGAAGACTTCTATTTATAGAAAGAATCTCAAATGGATGGATGGATAAGATCTTATCACAAGATCAAGGGCTCATATTGAGAGGTGCTCTTAAGTAATAGGAAGAAGATAAGTTTCATGTGAGAGTAATGGAAAGTGGAGGCTTAGATTAAGGTGATTGAGTAAGATTATGGAGGATTGTGATAGGACTCCAAAAGAGGAAAATCTTTGGCTTTTTTCTTATCTCTAGGGAGGTGGAATTTAAAATTAGATTTTATGGAGAGGAGAGAGATGGCCCCATACAAAGTCAACTTAAAAGGTGATATTTGTCCCAAGTAAATTTAATGAGAGAGAGGCGAGGATTTATTAGGTAAGGTGTGTAGGTAGGAATGAGGAAATAAGTGGTGGTGGCTAAGGTTATATTAACTAGTTTAACCTTTAGAAGAATAGGACAATAGGGAAATTAATTAAATAAATATTTAATTTATTTATAAGAATAATGAAATAATTAATTAAATAATGGAATTTTTAATTAATTATGGGATAATGAAGTAGATTAATTAAAATTTGGAATTTTAATTAATTTATAATGTGAAGTCAAATTTGGGGTGTCTAAAAGTATTTGTAGGGTCAAATTGAGTAGTTAATATAGTTATGGGAGGCTCTAGGGAGTGTGAAAGTGATATGGAAGATATGTGAGAGTTTGAGATCAAGAAAGATGAGACAAATGGACATGCAATTTTTTAGGCTAAGATCGAATATGGAAAGTGGATGGAGTAGAAAAGGTCTAAAAGTGAATTTTATCTCCATATAGGAAGACATGAGTGAAAAAGGATAAGGGTAATATTTGTGAAAAATTAGTGTAGAAGTGGATATAAGATCTAGAAATTGGAATAGGAGTTTGGACGTTGATATGTGGGTAAGATTTTCACATAGGAGAATTAGAGGTGGTACGAGGAAAGCTTGTGGAATTGGATATGGGATGTGAATGTAAGGATATCAAATTATTTTAGATCCACTTTGAATTTTCAAAAGGATAAAGAGAGAATAAATAAGAATTTCCAAGGATTGAGAGTTGAGAAGGATTGGATGTTGAGATGTGGACAAGAGAAAGGGGATATTATAATGGGCCTCAATATTGTGTAAAAGAGGAAATGTTGGGTTGTGAAGAAAGGAAATAGAAATAGATATGGGAATGAGAGATGAGAAAAAAATTTAGATCCACATTAGGATCCCAAAAATGAGGTAAGGTGAAGGAGAATGAAAGGAAGGAAGAGAGAAAAATATGAAAAAAATTCATGCAGAATAGGACATTGGAACTAGCTATGGATGAGGACAATATTTGATTGTTTCACAAAATTATACAACATTGTGAAAATGGTGAAAAATGACCAAAACACTATTGAACTTAGGAGTTATTCAAATTCCTACAACTTTTGATGTGGGAGCCTCACGCTCCACCCCCCCTCTTTGTCCAATGTTTAGGTAGCAGATGGAGTTCATCTGTGTGAGACCTTGATCTCGGTGGGACCATGTTCTATGTCCCAGTGAAAGAGTGATATCGACATGACAGGCATGTTTTGGGATAACAGTGGAAGAAGTCTCTCCGCCGAAGTGATAGGAGCGTGTGATGTCAGTTGTGGGTCCCAGCAGGGTAAGAATGATGAAGCATATGGAAGGTGAATGAAAGAATGGCATGTGGTGAATGCTTATGATCCTTGTTACAAAATCAACTCCCTGTTAGATAATTATTTGATGATGGTCCAGATCGATGAGACAATATGTAGTCAGTGAGAGATTGGGAAATGACTGTTTGACATGTCAATTAGAGCTTTATCGGTGTGACATGGGGGTTTCAAAGAGAGATCTCCCGAAGTCTTAGCAATATTCTGATGGAGTGATCGATGGGTTGGAAAATGTGGATAGTTGGCGATTAATGATGGGAGGATCGATAATTCACATCATTGTTGCGAATTATGAATGGTAACGAGGATAATACGAACCATTGGATGGAGATGATTACCTGGCATAGAAAAATGAGAATTGATGATACAGATAACCATGAAAATATCAAGAAGATTTGAGAGACTATTGGATGACTTGATGAAGCTGGGGATAATGAGGTAACAACATTGTGGTACTATGACATAAGGAGAAATAAACACCAATGCCGACATGCAGGAAGGTGATGATATAAAAGGATAGTCGATGTTGGGAAGAGCAAGGAGAGGCAGCGGCAAAGAAGCATGAATGAAGAAAGGTGCCAAGTAGGGTGCCAGAGTAAGGGTGCCAAAACTATGTGCTAGAGTAAGCAGGCTAGAGAGTGTAGGCCAGAGCATGTGAGAAGAAGGATGTAGTTGAGGTTCTGATCTGCATGTTAGCAGACGTTTTGTAATCAGCCATTGATGGCTTGTAATGATGTAATGTCTTCTTAGTAATAAAGAAATATTTACTGCATAGTTTATGTGTGTCCAAACTTGTGTTGATCTTTTTGTCTGTTATGAATTGGCTGCGAGATTGTGACAGCTTCACAAGGCCCTCTGATCTTGACCTACATCAAGTGGTATCAGAGAAAATTAATCTTGAGTGAGGAAGGAGTATTCACCAGGATCATGGGTGAAGAGTTTGTGCAAAATGAGGAAGCCTTGAGACTTTATTGGTTCCATGAGATTCATGTTGACTGTCCTCCAACAATGATGAGGGTGGGTAGAAGGTGTGCAAATCTTTTCCACTGAGAGGAAGTGGGTAGAAGAGATTGAGAGAGTGCATCTTCCAAAGTCTTGTTGGGTAGAGGATATGGAGAGAGTTTGTTGTAGAAGTGAATTTTGTAACTAAAGAGGATTTGAGTTCTGGAAGAGCTTGTTATAGGTGAGAGGAGACCAGTAACTGCAGAAGACTTGAACCCTAAAGATATTTGTTGTAGGAAGGACCTAGAACTACAGAGGGTTGATACCCTAAGAGAGAAATTGTTGCAAGGTAGACTTGTAACTACAGAGGAACTTGTGAGTTCTTGAAGATGTCTTTAGGTAAGAGGACAAGAAGGGTCATGAGGATTCTAGTGGTAATCCTATTCTAGGAAGAGTATTGGGAGAAAGTGAGCAAAAAGAATCTCATTGAAGAATTGAAAAAATAGAAGCAAGACTGGATGCCCTTGAAGAGGGGTTAAAAAAGAAAGATGTGAAGGAAGTGCAGCAAGGTGCATTGGAAGAGGAATTGAGAAAGGAAGAGAAAGTGTCTAGAGAGGAGGCACTCAAGGAGACAACTTGGTTTCTTGATTTATTTTCTAATGATATGTCTGAGAATGTGAATGCAGGTATGCAAAATAAGGAGAACTAGACCTTGAAGATGGAAAGGAAGATGAGCCAACAAAACAAAGGCAAGGTGAATACAACTTTTGATTATGCAAGAAAAAATAGGAATTTCAAGGATAAAAGTAAATTAGTGGATCATGGTTATATAGTACCATTTTGGAAAAGGATATCAATTGTAGTAGGGGTACATGACAGGGTACCTGAGTATGAGGATGATTGGAGGCAAAAAATGAAGCCTAGAAAAAGAGCAAAAACAAAGGAATGACTGCCCAACAATGTGAGAGATAAAGTGTGGATAGTGAAGCATGTAGCAGCAAAAGATTGTGATGTTGCAGATGTGGTGATGGATCTGAAGAATCCTAAATTTGATGAGTTGATTTGTGAAGAAAAGTATTTCATCTTGTTGATAGAAGAAATGGAGAGAATCAATGAATTGTTGATAGCTGAGAATGAAAAGGTTTGCAGCCCTCTAATGGAAGAGGCATGGGAGGAAGAAAATGTGGGGGAAATCCACATAAATGTAGAAGATGTGAACAAAAATGGTCCCAAGTTTGATGATGGGATTGAGGAAGATAAAGATGAAAGGCTATGGAAAGAAGAGATGTGGATAATCCAAAGTTCTTTGGATGTTGGAGGTGAAAAGTTGATGAAGCAGAAGAAATCTGTTGCACCAAGAGAAGATGGTTTTGGTGAAGAGTCTTCTAAGGCTTGTGATTTTTATAACCCTTTTGGTAATGTTGTGTTTGTAGGAAATAGAGAGATTGCAGTAGGATGTCATGTCAATGGCATCAAAGAAGAAATCCTCACACAAGAGGATAAGGAAGGAAAAGCAAGAGAGGAGTTTGTAGTGGAGATAAGTCTTTTTGAAGGCTTAAATGAAAAGAAGTTGCCAGTTGCAGTTGAGACATATCTTGTTGACAACATGAAAAGGGAGGATAGGTCAAAATTTTCAACAATAGAGAGTCCTTTAGAGGACCTACTGGTGAGTGGAGAGATGTTTAGGGTTGAGGTGTAGCCTAAGAACAGTCATCAAGTTGGTATGGAAAGAAGAGAAGTTGAAGAGGATAAAATGGATGCATTCCATAGTACATATTAGGGATTTGGAGTTAATAAAGAGAATTGGAGGAGGAAGTATGCACAAAAAGAGAGAAGTCGACAAATGCATATAGCGAAACTTCAAAGCAGTAGTATAAGAATGGTAATGCAAAATTGAGAAGACTAAACAACTGGAAAGTGAGGAAAAGGAAATCGAAACTGAAAGATGGAATTAAGGACACCATGTGCAGGAGCATATGAATTTAATCACCTAGGGAGTTTGATGTAGGAGCCTCATTCTCAAGCCCCCTCCTCTTTGTCTAGTGTTCGAGTAGCAAATGGAGTTCATTGGTGCAAGACCTTGATCTCGGCAGGAACATGTTCTATGTCCCAACGAAAGAGTGATATTGGCATGGCAGGCGTGTTTCGGGATAACAGTGGAAGAAGTCTCTCTGATGGAGAGATAGGAGTGTGCTATGCTAGTTTTGGGTCCCAACAAGGTATGAATGATGAAGCATATGGAAGGTGAATGACAGAATAGAATGTGGTAAATGCTTATGATCCTTGTTACAAAATCAACTCCCGATGAGATGATTATTTGAAAATGGTGCAGATTAATGAGACAATGCATAATCGGCGAGAGATTGGGAAATGTCTATTCGACATTCTGATTAGAGCTTTATCGGTGTGACATGGGGATTTCGAAGGGAGATCTCCCAAAGTCTTAGCAATATTTTGATGGAGTGATCGGTGGGTTGGAAAATGTGGATAGTTGGCGAGTAACGATGGGATGATCAGTAATTCACATCCTTGTGAATTACGAATGGTAATGAGGATAATACAAACTATTGGATGGAGATGATTACATGGCACAGACAAATTAGAACTAAAAATATAGATAACCATGTAACTATCAAGATCTGAGTGACTATTGGATGACTTGATGAAGTTGTAGATAATGAGGTAACGACATTGTGGTACTATGACATGAGGCAAAATGAATGCCAAGGCTGACATGCAGGAAGGTGATGATATAAAAGGATAGCCGATGCTAGGAAGAGCCAGGAGAGGCAGGGGTGGAGAAGCCTAAAGGAAGAAAGGTGTTGAGTAGGGTTCCAGAATAAGGGTGCCATAAATATGTGCTAGAGTAAGTAGGCCAGAGAGTGTAGGCCAGAGCATGTGAGAAAAATGATTGTAGTTGAGGTTCTGATCTACATGTTAATAAACACTTTGAAATCAACCATTTATGGCTTGTAATGATGTAATGTCTTCTCAGTAATAAAGAAATTTTTATTGTGTAGTTTTTGTGTGTAAACTTGTGTTGATCTTATTGTGTGTTGTGAATTGGTTGCGAGATTGTGACACCCTGACAAGGCCCTTCGATATCGACCTGTGTCAACTTTTAACACATAATATGAACTTGAGTGATGGGGAAGAATAACACTTAGGTGTTTTTTCTAATGGAGACTCATTTGTAAGTTTCTTAGCTTGATTATACCAAGAAAGATACACAAAATGAAGCTATACTTAGGGAAAACTGGACACAATCAAATGGGGTACCATTAAAACCATTGAGTCCTATGTATGAAAATTTCTATCAATTTTGTAATCAAATGAATGTATCTAGAGTTAGTAATACTATATTATATGTCATTGTTGAATTCTATTAAAAATATTAATCGAAGAGAGTATTATTCTTAAAGTTTTGACTCTTGATTATGTGTATAAATTTATCCAATGTATATGTGTCTTATTATTTTTATTTTTGTTGACTAGGGAACTATGAGTCGCAAATATTCTTATAATTATAAAAGAAAATATTGTGGATTTAATAATCCTTAAATCTCCCTCTGGGTGGATTGTGTTGGTTTTGTATTGGCCCCAACCCGTGCTTTGTATGGTTGCATATTTTTGAGCTCTCTTTTGGTGGTTCCTTCATCCACTTGTGCCACATGTCATATGCACGTGCATTTGGGCACTCTTTTCCCTTCTTCTATGAGCTTCAACCGTGTGTCACGTCGCATCCTCTATGGGCACCTTTTTGGTGGACCCCACAATCAAAGCTTTGAGCACAGACTGTACCACATGTCATCTCTATGGGGATCATGGTTGCAAGGGAAGGATAAATGAATGAGACGCCTTGCCTCTATGCCATGTTTCCTAACCAACTCTTTGGGTGGTTGACACATGTCTTCAAGAGATTTCTACTACTTTTGCTTTCACACCACAACCATCATTTGTAGAAGGGTGCACTTTGTTCAAAGAAACTGAATGCCACGTTTCAGAATCTTTATGTTGTGTCTTTCTTATGGGAATCATTGTAGGGATTGGCATGGCCCATGCCTAGGGAATCTTTTATGTTACCTGGCTTTCTTGTAGTGGAAGGATATATATATACTGCTCAATCTCTCTGAAAAAGGGTTTGAAAATACATGAGAAAAGCACTGAAAGACTCTAGGCCTTTTTATTGTTTTCTAATTATTATATTAAGGCTTACAGACAGTGCCAATCTATTGGGCCTCTCTGTTTCTTAGTTAATTGATAAGATATTATACTATGCTGGTTTGTTGTACTGAGTAGTTTATCTACAAAACTTCTATAATTTCAATATAAATTTGTTGTTTAGATCATGTCTTGAACTCTTCATATTCATTGAATGCATATGGAAGTTATATTATGTTATTTGATTGACTTCTTAGGATTTTCATCTATGTTTTCTATTGTTTTCAGGCATGCAGATTGTTGAACGGGCCCTCAAATCTCATCTAAAAGGAGGATTTCTTGTGCCTATTTACTTAAATCTTGGCGCATCACCTTCGATTAGATTTTATTTTAATATATCTACTTCCTTTTCCCTTTTCACCCCCCAATACATGGAAGAGTCAGCTTCTTTAAAACCTAGAGGTTACTCAATTTAGCGCAATTGGTCCACCCCATTAACTGAGTTTCCCATAAGGTTGTGTGTTTAGTAATTTTAGGCATCAACAGTTCTTTTTTTGACACACCCAGTGGGACTTTGTTTGAATGTATCTAAATTTCAAGTGGGTGTATGAGCCATAGACTTGTTACTAGATCCCAGATAGTGAATAACCCTAGCCTGCTAGTGCCACCACTGGTAACAGTACAAGCAAGAGCCCATCTAGTGAACATCATAACCTCTCCACCGGTCTCATTACCAATGGCTGAAAAAAAATTTGTAGCATGGGACATCAGAGTCCCTCTCATAGCACTAGTAGCATCGGTCGTTTGGGCTCCTATCCCAATGTCTTCTTTAAAAGCTTTACCAAAATTCACTAGGGAAGGCTCAAAAACACCATCCAACCATCTACAATATGTGGCAGATGTGTGTTTGGTGCATGGTGTAGCTGATCAAAATTTACCACTAAGATTTCTTGTAGCCTCTTTCAAAGGAAGGGCATTAGATTGGTACCACACTCTAGAAGCCAATACTATCGGTACCTGGGATCAGCTCAAAGATCCTTTTTATGAGTTTTTTTCAAACAATGGACATCTTGTCTTCGCTATTTCAGCAGCTCATGACCATCAAGCGATCCCCTCAGGAGGCCATGACCGACTTCAATGCCTAGTTTCATACAACTTGGAAAAGGATTCAGATCACTATCTGCTCGCATGCCAATTTGACATTCATGTTCTATCTAAATTCTCTTAATGATGACATTTTGGTGATGATCAAGTCCCTTGGTGGGAACACCTTTCTAGATGTGTATAACAATTTTGTTAAGGCAAAGAATAATATGATCGATTCCAGAAAGTCACCCCCTTGGCCCGCTATGTCTATATTTGTATAATTGTTTGCTCCTGCCCAAGAGATAGCTTCTACCAGTGTGTTTTCTCCTCCCTAATCTATGTACACATATCTGAACGTGCCACAAAACGTTGCTTCTACATCTAACCCTTCAAAATATGAGATGAACGACATCAAGGAGTTGTTGCAAAACTTCTCAAATGAAATAACTAGTATCAAGCAGCAACTGTCTATGCTTGAAAAGCTAGCTTTCCAAAATTATTGAGGAAGACCTTCCTACTAGTGAAATCAGTTCTGAGGAGGTACGTGCACGAATCCATGGACTCAAACAAATAATCGGATAGTTCCAGCGCCTACTCCATTACAAAATGTTCACCCAAGTTTGAATAGAAAGCTAGTAGTGGGGAAAAATAATCTTGTTGATGATACCAATCCTTGGTGCTTCCCCTACAATGAAGCACATATGCCCCAAAATTGTCTGCATGGCAATTTACAGCAAAGAGTCATGGAAAATTGTAGTCAAGGTGTTGCGCCAAACTCAGGAGGTTATACATATGCCTCTCTGCAAATAGAAAATGTGGTACTCACCGCTCAAATGCAAGGAATGTCCTTGGAGAAAGAAACAAATATAGCTCCTTACCACACACTCTTCTCATGGATAGAAGAAGAAGAGGTGATGTTTGTGAATGATGTTTCCACATCAAAGGCCCCGCAAGTGCAATTAGATTATAACATTCACTCAAAGAGGAGATTCACGGGCGAACTGGTCACTCAATAGCCCAAAAGTGTTCCTGACCAAGCTCCTAGTACCTCTGTAATTGCACAGCAATCTCAGCCGTGCAAGGAGATTGTTATAACAAGGTCTAGGGAGCAGAAGCCTTTGAGTCCGTTGTCATTCAATGTGGTGGAACAGTTGAAGAAAGCCTATGCTAATGTATCTCTTTGGGATATCTTAGCTATTCTAGAGCATAAGTTGTTACTACAGATGGCCCTACTGGAATATGCAAGCATAGGGCCAACAGAGAAACCACCCAAGGAATGTCCTTGGAGAAAGAAACAAATATAGCTCCTTACCACGCACTCTTCTCATGGATAGAAGAAGAGGTGATGTTTGTGAATGATGTTTCCACATCAAAGGCCCCGCAAGTGCAATTAGATTATAACACTCACTCAAAGAGGAGATTCACGGACGAACTGGTCACTCAATAGCCCAAAAGTGTTCCTGACCAAGCTCCTAGTACCTCTGTAATTGCACAGCAATCTCAGCCACGCAAGGAGATTGTTATAACAAGGTCTAGGGAGCAGAAGCCTTTGAGTCCGTTGTCATTCAATGTGGTGGAACAGTTGAATAAATCCTATGCTAATGTATCTCTTTGGGATATCTTAGCTATTCTAGAGCAGAAGTTGTTACTGCAGATGGCCCTACTGGAATATGCAAGCATAGGGCCAACAGAGAAACCACCCAAGGAAAAGGTCGTTGATTCATCATCTTAGGAAAAATTCCTCACAAACAATGGAGAGGAAGCCTCTACCAAAAGTAGAGGTAAACCAAAACCAAAAACCTTCTTCTTAACTCTCATTATGGGTAAGAAATTGTTGCACAATTATATGATTGACTCTGGTCCTAGCACCACAGTCATTCCCAAGAAAATAGTTGAATCCTTAGGACTTAGCTATGAACCTTTAAACATAGGGGTTATGCAGCTTGATGGGAATAAGGTTGAAAATATAGGTGTCATCAAGAACCTCCCCTTGACTCTATTCTCCTACCCCAGTATCACAGTCTCATAAGATACCGCGATCATTGATGTCCCTCTCATGTTCGGTCTTTTCCTATCCCGAGAGTTCATTTCCAAAATATGCGGGTATCTTTCTTTAGATTGGTCACACTTAATTCTTAGGACCAAGCATGGAGCTAAGATGAATATATTTTCTAAACCTTTGAATTCAGAACATGTATTAGATGAAGCCACGATAAATTTTGAGGCTACTCACACCTCTATCACCAAAGATGAGATATATTGTACTAAGTTACTTGAGGATGAGAAGGTGACCGGAGATCGGACAAATGAAGAAGACTTCCTCTTGAGTGAATTTATAGACACCCATCCTTTTGGAAATTATCATGCCACTGGATTCAGAACTTATGTGATCTATGGTGAGGATCAAATGATTATGAAGGTGATGAAGGAATCCAAGGGTGGTCAAGCCTCTGAGCTATGGATGCTACATTTCGATGGAGCAAGATGTAAAGTTGGTGTAGGAGTTGGGATATGTTTGACATCCCCATCCAATGAAAAGACACTTAGATCTTTTCACTTTCAATTTGCCTGTTCAAACAATGAAGCTGAATATGAAGGCCTCATGCAAGTTCTAAGTCTTGTGGAGTGGATGGGAATTAAACAAATAATGGTGTTTAGAGACTTTGAGCTAATATTCAATCAAGTTTGAGGTGTCTCCATAGAAAATACTATCCACATGTGATCTTATAGACATAGAGTCTAGGTCCTAATTGAAAGCTTTGAAGCCTTCAATATCCAGACGGTGCCTAGAGAGCAGAATGCAGCTGTAGATTGCATGGCGATGATAGGATCTCAATTTGACCCTATTTTTGACTTAATTGAGAAAACAAAGAATGTGTGACTGGTTGTCTGACCCACAATCCCAGAAAATGACCAGTGTTGGCAAGTGTTCGAAAGTGACAAACAAATCGCCTTATTTATTCAGCACTCAGGAGAGTTTATTGATTAGCTCCAACCAAAAATTGCAGAAGCTTATGAAGGGAAAATTATTCAATAAAGTCCAACAAGCTTCTGAAAGGAATTGTTACTCTCAAAAATATATTCGATTGTGATGATGAAAGAAATGACAAGAGGAAGTTTATAGCGAACAAGGGTGACTATGTAGATGTTCAGGTTGGAGATGGAAGGAAGTTTAAGGTCGGGAAGGATGTTCTGCAACATGATAAAGACAGGCTCCTGCATTTTTGCAAAAAATATAAAGGAGTAGTGGTCTGGTCATATGATGACCTCAAGGGATATGATCCCAAAGTAATCCAACATACCATAGAACTAATGGAACGAGCAAAACCTGTCTACTAGTAGCAAAGGCCAGTAAACCCAAAAATTGAGGCACTAATTGTGCAAGAGTTGAGGAAGCTAATCCACTCATACATTGTCTTTTCAATCAAGCATAGTACATGGGTGTCCAACCCGGTTCCAATCTAAAATAAAAATGGGGACATCTGCCTCTGTGTTGATTTTCGGGATCTAAATAGGGCATCCCTGAAGGATCAATACCCATTTCCTTCCATGGAATCAATCTTGCAAATAGTGGTTGGCTCAAAAATGTTTACTTTACTAAACGACTTCTATGGTTACAACCAAATCTAGGTCAAAGAGGAGGACTGACACAAAACAATGTTCACTACTAAGTGGGGAACATTTACCTAAGCAAAAATTCCCTTCGACCTCTCAAATGTGGGAGCCACCTTTTAGTGAGCAATGGACATTGCCTTTAGCGAATTGGTCAATAAGATCATCTTGATCTACTTGGATGTGTGATAGGTCGAAATTAAGTGGTAGAAAATGAGCAGCAAATAAAGTAATGCAAAATAACACTAAAACAACCTACACCTCAAGATTAGCCTAGTTGGATTCAACACAAAATAAGGAAGACAAATGGAACTTTTTACCTTGTGTTGAATCAATCTTTTGGTTGGCCCTTCGATCTTTGGTGTTGTATGCTCCTTGGATGGCAAGAGATGCAAGCTAGATGATGATATGGAGATGGATTCAAGTGGGTGCAAGCATGAAAATGACTAAGTATGGATTCTAGGAAAAATTTGCAAGAGTTTGGCTACAATGCATGATCCCCTCAAAATGAGAGAAAAGATGGGGTATTTATAGAGATTTTGGAAATCCCTAGGGAAATGGATGGTCAAGATTGAGCCACCAAGATCAAGATGTAGGGCTAAGGTGAGTTGAGAACTCACAAGCCCTCACATCTTGACATGTGGCATGTGATATGGCCTAAAAGGGGTGATGTGTACATGAAGTGGAAGGGTAGGACATGACATGGAGAGGGTACATAGTACCTTGGGATTGGGACAAGATCTCCTCATAAAGGAGGTACTTGTCCCCATGTGGGTGAGAGGACAAGTGGGGAATTAAAAATTCCTCAAATATTCTCACGGGGAAGAGAGAAGGAATTTAAAATTCCCTTAAATGCATTGGGGGATTAAATGTGAATTAAAAATTCACATGGGGAATGGAGATGCCTTGTTCAAAAAGAGAAAGCTTTTAATGAAGTTGACTAAGGACACATTCCATAAATGATATGGGGATTAGAGATGACCTAATTGGATGATTAAGGTTGTGCAAGTACTTGATTAGACTAATTAAGGACTCATTAGAGGCAAGTGGGAAATTATGGAGGATGGGACCCTAATGATGATTAGGGGTGCACACATCTTAATCATAAATTAATTATGACTAAGAAAGAGGGTTAGACTGCTAAGAGGGATTAGAGGCCAACTTGCAAAAGTTGGAGGATGTGACAATGAGAGAGAAAATAGAGAATTTAAAAATAAATTTAAAATTCCAAAAGATAATATGACTAAATTAAATAAAGTGGTACATTTATTTAATTTAGAGAGGAAATAGGGGAAAAGTATTTATTGAATTAAATACTTTAGAAAACCTATGCAAGACACATAATATTAATTAAGTGAATGATTTAATTAATATCAGCAAAGAGGATAATTTCGACAAAGCAAAGGGATGATTAAGAGTACGACTTTGACCATATTGCAGTGGTCAAATTTGGATGTCTACATTTTGCCCCTCTTCGAGACACTATTAGGATAATAGAGTTTCGAAGAAAAATATAACACATATGACTCTATAGAAGAAGTGACTGGAAAAGAGATGCCCCAGCATAGGAGAGATTATGAGCTACCCTCGAGGGAAGGCTTATGACGGGAAATTGGGAGAGTATGGTAGGGTGTGCCCCCTCGAGAAGGGGACGGGGACGAAAAAGGGGGTCTCGAGCAACTTCTCAAAAGGATGAAGTGGCATATGTCGATGGAAAGAACACGGAAAATTGAGAGGATTGGCGCTTGAACGGAGGAAAACGGGTCTATAGTGTGGAAATGGCGGCCCCGGGAAGACAAGGGGGGGAGGGGATTAGTTGAGGTCCAAAAAAGCTAAATAAAAGGAAATAATTCCTTTCATTTTAAAAAGAAAAAAGGGGGGAAAACTATAAAAGGGAATGTGGGGGTTATTTCTCCTCATTTGGACTACTGTCAAGTGAGGAGAAGAGGAAGAGGAGGAGAGAGCAAGACAAGGAGGAGACACGATGTGAAAATATGATTTGAACATCATTCACCGAGGGGATGAGAGACAGCAATTTTTCGAGGAGTGTGTTGTGCCACGTCAGGTTAGGCCGAAACCCCACTTTGTGTTGTTTAATTTGACTAATTGTTCAAAAAAAACCAAGATATGGGTTTTGTGGGGTGGGTTGGGGTGAAAAATGGGTCAATGGGGTTTTTTTTTTTGTTTTTTGTATTTTTGGGGAGGGGGGGTGAAGGGGTGACAAGGGAGGGGGGAGAGCCAGGCGCAGGAGGGTCCGCCTATCCAGGCGGGTGGGTCCGCCTACGCCCGGGCGGGTGGGTCCGCCCCAGCGAGGCAGGGCGCTACTAGCGGCCAAGGCGGGTCCGCCCGTGCCAAGGGCGAAGCGCCACCCAACGGTCAGGGCAGGTCCGCCCGAGCGCGAGCGGGTCCGCCTGGGCTCGAGGGCGGGTCCACCCGGGCTCGAGGGTCGGTCCGCCCGCGAGTGTGGGCAGGTTCACCCGGGCTCGAGGGCGGGGCCGCCTGGGCTAGGGGCGGGTCCGCCCAAGGGGCTAGGGTGAAGCCTAAAAGATTGAATAAAAACAAAAAGGCCGAAGAAGGGTGAAGGGAAATCCCGGGGTTGGGGAGGGAAGGTTTGAAACCCGTAGGACAAGACGACATGAGGAAAAAAAACATAACTGGCAAGTTGTCATGGTGATGGATGCAGAAAGTGGAGAGTTTACAGACGCGAGAGAGATGGTCCCAGGTTTTAGCAAGATGCGTGGCACGGATGACAGGCATGGAGCACGAGAGACTATCAAAGGCAGGACTATTGCACATGTTGTCCTACCCGATGATGAAGGCCCACAGGGCCATGCTGACAGCATTGATAAAGCGCTGGGACTCGGAGACATCGACATTCCATCTACTGACAAGGGAGATGACAGTGACCATGGAGGATGTTTGGTAGATTTTGAGGCTCCTTATAGCAGGGCTTCTAGTTAGCGAGTGCTAGTCAGAGGGCGAGGCGCTGGATGAGTCTGTTCGTGTTATTTTCGGTAGTGACGATCTACCGATTCAGCGGGGTTAGTTGGATGTGGATAGGATGTTGTCATGCAGGGGGATGTCGGTTTTGTCCTTATACTTAGCAGGACTAATTAGCAGGATCCTAGTGCCAGACCGGAGCGGTCGATTCCTGTATCTCAGATTCGTCAAGGTGATTTGACATATCATTGAGGGCCAAGAGGGGGAGTTCACGTGGGGGACATGCATGCTAGCGCAGCTGTACCGGGACATGCATCAGGTATGCTATCGGAAGGCGTTGAGCGTGGCCCATGTCACACTACTACAGGTTTGGGCGTGGGAGCACATCAGGGTGACTAGACCGATCATGTGCAGATTAGGAGTGTAAGATGACAGAGAGGTCGTAGCCTGGGGTTGGGGGACAGAGGCAGGAGCGATACTGCGGTATCGAAATGTGAGAGATGTGGATGTGTGGAGGAGACGGTTGGATGATTTGTGGGAGGAGATAATAGTGTGGCATCCCTATATGCTGCGGCACTTCAGGGGTTGGAGGGATGATGAGGCAGTACACAGCGGTTACTTCTTCACGCGTTGTTATATTATTGGGCAGATTCTTATTATAGTGGAGCTACACAGACCCGATCGGGTGACATGGTAGTTTGGAGTGAGATAGGAAATTCCTGGAGGGCGGGTGAGATTCTGATGAGTGTCACGGGAGCAGCCATGGGGGGCTCAGCTGAGTCAGGATGCAGTGTGGGAGGATTTGGAGACATTACAGTTTATGCCATACCCAGATAGACGGGAGGGGCAGAGGGATGCGGGGGTGACAGATTGGTATTGATAGTGGTTCAGGCGACATCCACTGCTACGGATTACCCCAGTAGTGCCGATTGAGGGAGCACTAGGGTTCGGGTCAGAGGATGAGAGATGGTTGAGGGAAACGGGACCAGTACGTCGAGGGCGATATAGAGGCGG
>VDFB02280038.1:0-38140 GCA_007258455.2 Sequoia sempervirens | reverse complement strand
AAGGTGTTTGATTTAGTATAGCTGCATAGTGAGACAACCCTGATATTGCCAAGCGAACTCCACATTGAGATTTTCTCCAGGCCATTCCCCAGAAAGAGTGAATGCCAATACAAGTTTGACTTTTCATGATGTTTGTAAGATTCAACAAGAATCCAAACACAAGCCTAGATCTGGATGAATAGGGACAAGTTACACAAGCTACATGCAAACAACAAATTATGAAAAATGCAAATATCAGTTATATTCCAATATTGAGGATGTGAAAATATTGATTCATTACAAAGAATTGCATACAAAAGATAGGCCTCTCAGATGCATGGATCAAGGATAAAATGTCTAGAGGTCATGAGTTTAATTCTCAATCACTCCCAATCAAGTAGGGAGTTAACTCGCTTTAACACAGAAGTAGCCTTGACTGAACAGATGTGGCACAAGTTACACAAGCTACATGCAAAATGCAAATATCAGTTATATTCAGTGTTCCACTGGGACACACCCCCCCTCCTCCTCCCCCTCCCCCCCACAATTCCTGGGACAACGACGTTTCTGGGACATCCCCCTGGTTTGGAGACAGAATGGAGACTCCAAGAAATCCTTGAGATGTCCAGGGGTCTCCCAAGAGTCTCTCAACTGTCCCAGGGACTTCCAGGTGTCCCCCATGGCATAAAAAACAAAAAATCAATATTTTCTAAAAATATCAATAAATATTTTTAATTTGCATGCCACAAAACCTAACCCTAATGGTCTATGGGCCCCACCCACACCCTAAGCACTCACAAAAAACTTATAAATAGATATCTAAGCCTCATTCCAAATTTCAGAAATAGTAAGGACTTGGTCTTACAATTAAAAAAGTGATAAAATTGTGGAAATGGCATGCCCCTTGATCCTGTTGAGGGCACTGCCCCCAAACCATCACGAGGGGCACTGACCCCATTAGAGGCTATAACCCCAAACCCTGTTGGGGGCTTTGTCTCATTAACCCAAAGACTCAAACCCACACCCAAGTCTGCTTCTAGATTTACTAAGCTTTTAGTCTGCCCTATAGAAAATTAATGATGCAGATGACATTAGTCGGTTACTTGGAGGCCACAAATACAACTACAGACAGGATGTAATTGAATTTCCAGATATGAATATGTTAGTAGCTATAATGAAATGTCAGACAGCATCTACCACGGAAAGAAACATTTATAAGATAAACTTGATTATAAGACTCAACACTGCTTTTAAACAGCTTTATTATAAGAGTCAACATTACTTTAAAAGTTGAAAGCATTCTACGGAAAAACCTTGAGAAAATAACGGAAACTATAATTATTATCAAAAAGCAAATTTAAATATCTAGCATGAAATTTTAATTATTCTGGTCATCAACTTTAAAGAGCATACATTATATGGGCAAGGCAGAACATATTGTATCCAATTAAATGTTTGTTATTAATCATCATTTTCACATAAGGTCCAACATTCTCACCTTTAGTGGGCGACCATGTAACTCAGATTCATTCAACAAAACTGCATTCTGGACAGCTTCTAACTCCAGAAATTCTACATATGCATATCTGCATGAAGAGAACTCGATATCAACTTTATAATCCGTGTCAAAATAACAAAGACTGTATAGATAATAGAATACAAACCAAGTACAAATAGCATTCCAAGCATTGCATAAAGAAAAGAACAGAACTCTAAATTTTTCACAACTCACCCCTTTGGTTGACCAAACTTGTCTGTTAAAATTGTAACTCGGTTGACTGTTCCACATGATTGAAAATGCTGCTGGACCTCTTCTGGTGTGCAAGCATAATCAACCTGACCAATGAAGAATTCAAAAGAAATATAACCCAGAGGAATATTAGCATTAAGAACTTCACAAGCTTGAGAAAATATAGCTGTAATATTAAAACTGAAATTTATATTAAAGCTCACATTGCCCACGTAAATTGACCGTGCATCAGCCTCCTCTTTGTTTGCTTGAGAAGCCGCTGTTGCAGCTGGGTCTATATACAAAAGAAAAGCATAAAATCCATCAGAATGGTTTGAAAATGAAATGCCGAGTGAGAATCAATATTGCAAACATCCATCTTGATACAATCAATTCATTCTTATGTGTCCTTTGATTACCCAGAAAGATTTCACAATCATAGTATCACCTGTATATTTAACTCATAGATACATTTTTACAGCAACTAGTGGTATTCAAAATTCAAACAGACAAGGCCAAATGATCAAGGCTCCTTTTCAATTTCCTAGTATATGGCCTAGAAGCTGCTCAATCACTGTAGCTACAATTTCAAGGCTCAATCGATGAATGGATTCAATTCAAAATTTACTGCAAGATTCAGGTTCTTAATCTTGACCAAAGTAATGTGCTCATCCTCCCATTCATAGGGTGGTGGGAGTTCAACTTGAAGTTTATCAGCCAAAACCATACAATGCCTTGAAATGTGTCATCCCAATGGATATATGATATGTAGTGTTGTAACAGTGTTCCACTGAATAAAGCCATTTTATCCAGGCCATCTGACCATCTGATGCCCTGCTACGCAATTTCTTAAATAGCCCTTTATTCATTTGTTGACTATTTTTGTTTGTCGATTTGTTTGTGGGTGTATACTTGGAGATAATTTTGTCCTATTAAATGAAAGAGTTGTTGCCAAAATAAGCTGAGGAACCTACTATCTCTATCACTTACTATTTTTTTAAGCAATCTGTGCAATCGAAAAACCTCTCTGATAAATAAATCAGCCATTTGAGGTGCCTTAAACTCTATAGGTATGGCAAAGAAATGACCATATTTAGTAAGTATATCGACCACAACATATATACAATCTTTACCTTGTGCCTTAAGGAGTCCTATAATAAAATCCATTGAGATACTTTCCCATTTTTTATTCAAAATTGGTAATGGCTGCAATAACCCCCCAAGAAAAACATGTTCTGTTCTGTTTTTTGACAAGTAAAATATTCCTAATTGTACCTAAGAACATCTTCCTTGAGACCCTTCCATGAAAATCTCTCCCTAACTTGTCAGCAGGTCTTGAAGTAACCTTGATGCCTTGCCAATGGTGTGTCATGTGCAGCCTTCAAAACTTTATCCTGTACCTTCAATCTTTGGGTAAGATAAATTATTTCTTCATACAGAATAAGATAATCTACTCCCTTATAACTATCATCTTGAATTTTTCCTTCAAGAATATCAATAGCAAATACATCCTTCCCATATTCTACTAGTCTGTTAGCTAGTACAAGACATGAGCTTACTACTTTCTTGAGTTTATAAAATGCATGTTGAGTTGTCTCTATCCAAGCAAATGCTCCCTTCTTGGTCAAATATATCAAGGGAACAACTAATTGAGAGAATCCTTTAACAAATCTTCTATAGCAGCTACATAGCCCAAAGAATCCTCTCAATTGCATTAAATTGGTTGATGGAAGCCAATCTAAAATAGCTTGATCTTTTGCTAATCTACTTGTACTCCTTGAGCACTAATATCATGTCCTAAACATAGAATATTTGTCAATCCAAACTCACATTTTGATTCCTTATCAAAAAAGGATTGTTGCTCCAAAATTCCCAGAACTTCATCCAAATGTTGCAAATGTTCCTTCCATGTTTTGTTGTAGAACAAAATATCATCAAAAAATACTAAGACAAACTTCCACAGTTGATCAATTATAAGAATTGAATACCTAATTTGTATAGTTTTCTTGTTTAAAGCTCTAAAATCTATGCATATTATCCAAAGTTTCATTTGCAATTCTTATATTTATTCCTTACACGTCTTTTTATAACTAACTTTTCAATCCCAAACTTAGGCCTTTGGTCCCCCAACTCCCATTAGGAAACTCCGTGGAACATAGGTTTCTTTTCATAGTCATGTAATTAGTAAGAGTCGTCACTTCTTGAATCTCTAGAGGGAGATCCCTATATTCTGCATACATGCTACAAATATCATCTTGCATTGGGCTTTGTGCTTCCCTCACAGTAACTTCTTTTTCCTCCTAAATGAAAGTAGGACAAATAAGTCTAAATGAAAGTAACCTTTTCACTCTTTCACTCTGTATCTGGATGACAAGTGGGTTGAAGCAGTGAAAAGGGCAGTTAAATATTTGATAAGATTTGCTGGTTTTGGGTGCAGAGATGGCAAAGCCGGTGACTCTGAAAGGCACCTAGGGAAGAAAGATTCTCATGTCACTGAGAGCTAGGCAAGGCTCCTTGTGTCAGTAAATTTATCTGTGTTAGAAGGTTTAAATAGATAGTGTTTATTTGGCTGGGTGTTCTGATTTTGTAATATCCCCTTATGGGATATTCCTAAATTTAGACCTGCAAAACAATAATAATCACTAAAAACTGATATTAGTATTAACAAGTATAAACTTTATGATTATATTCATATTAACAGATAAAATATTATAATATTGAGAGCAATACATCATAGCTAAACATCATAATAGTTAGATCTATAGTTCATAGCATCATTAACATTTGGATTCAAAATATCTTAACATCACTAATGGTTATTCCAAAGCATATTCCAATAGCCAATCATATTAGGAATTCACTTGAAGTACTTGCAAAATGTAATCTCAAGGATGGTTGTTATTGTATTGCGAGAGCATGGGTGGATCCTTGTCCATCCATTTCAGGGTGGCATACTTGAGAAGACCCTCAAGCCCACGAGCACTCTTGGCCCACAAGCACTCCATCTCGAGGGTTGCGTATTGGAGAAGTCCATCAAGCCCAAGAGCACTCATCTGCCTCCTAGCCCACAAACATGGCAGGATCTCAAGTCCATTCCATCCCTCAATCCACCTTGGAGATGCTCCATCCTCCTTGATCAGGCCCTGAAGCACTCATTTGCCTCCCAGCCCACGAGCACTCCATCTCAAGGGTGGTGTGCTTGATAAGCCCAAGAGCACTCGTACGCCTCCCGGCCCACGTGCGCTCCATCTTGGGGTGGCATACTTGATGAAGGAAAGGTCGATACTTCATAACTCAGAAGGTTGATCAGCCTCCCTATTTGCAAAACACTTTTATAAATTTATAATAGATTGCTAAAGGAATCTACTATATTCCTTGGTAATAAAATATCATTATGCAATTATGATATATATATATATAGCAATTCCTAATTTATATTCTCAAACTTACTTCCCAATAATATTCCTAATTTATATTATTGCAGCCCACTGAGAATTCAACCCCCAGGATGTCTCACAGTTATGGTCAATCTTATGGTAATATCAAACATCCAGGTAAGGTAGGGGTTGTACTCGAATGCAAAAGTAATCTTTGTGGACGTGTTTAAGAATCACAATTGGATTTAGTTTGCACAAAGGACAATGAATTAAGCAAAATGAAGCATATTGCACATGAAAAGGTTACTTTGACAATGATTAAAGTAACATTTTTTTAATTTCAAGGGCACTGGTGAGGTTAATCTGTAGCAGTATTGAAATGAACAAATGTGATGACTTAGCAATCATTTATCATATATGACCATGACCATCTTGGTCTTAACAGGTCATAGACTATGACTCCCACAAATTCCTTTAAAAAAGGGTAATTGGTTATAAAAGATCATCTAATGCAAACAAAGAATGTATCTATGGAATAAATGTGCAAAGAGGCAAAGTCTGTTTCATGTTTGATGGTTTGAGGGGCCATATTGGTAAGGAAGTCGACCTATCAAGTAATGTAATTCTAAACAGTCAAAAAGTGCATAATAGTAAATGTTGATGCATGTTAAAATACAGTAAACAAGTAACTCCACAGTAAAGAACTAACTGATGATGCTAAGATGGATGTTTCCAAGCAGCACCAAAAAGAAAAGAGCAATTCAACTTATTCATGTGACATGCGAGGGATGAAACGGCACACTACAACAGACTATGACATGAGAAGAAAGAAGCATAATGCAAAACAATTGTGGTCAACAAAGTAATCCATACAAAACTTTTATATCTTATACTTAACAACCAAAAATACTCGTCTGTATTAAGTATTAACAGTGATGCAGCCATATCCCAATGGAAGATGCTAAATTATATTATTTTAATATTAACATTTCAGGAAATGGTTAAAAGTAGTATATATAAAATATATACCTCATGCAAACACCCACATCTGAATAAATAAGTAAATAAAAATAGTCGTAAATGTCAAAAGAGATGCACCATCTATGCTTACATTTAAAATTAGAAGAGAAAATTCATTTTCCTTCCACTGTCCATAATTTCAAATCGATATAAAAAGATGGGAAAATTTTGACACAAGTTTTGTTGACTCAGCAAAAGACCTTTGAAAAGCGTGCATTTTGAAATGTTAAGTGTGCAAACATACAAAATTGGAGCTTTGTGGACATACACATGTATGTATCCATAAGTGTGTGTATGTGCATGTGTGTGTGTGTGCGCATATTAAGAGTGTGCACTGTAATGTCCACTTTTTGAAATAGGGTTTAATAATAAATAATAATAAAATTAAAAATAAAAATAAAAGTAAAAATAAAATATAATATAATTAAAATTCAATTAAGTTTAATAAATGGTCAAAAGGCATGAAATGAAGAGTTGCAACTCCCTCAAACATTAGATATAAATGGGAGAAGAGTTCATTTGAAAAAGAGGAAAAAAAGAAGGGAGCATATGAATCAAGGAGGGATTAATGGAAGAAGAAAGGAATGGGAAGAAAATAACAAAGTGACTCTTTCAAAGGGCAGAAATTATGAAGGGTTGTACTCTTTCAAAGGGCATAATTGTGAAAGGTTGTGAATCTTGCAAAGGGCAGACTTGATGAAGAGGTGTGACTTCTCCCTTACATTGGAAGATATAAAAGAGGAGAAGGTTTCATTTGAGGACATGCAAGAGAGATCAATTTGGAAAAATAATTTATTAAAAGGCAGCAATGAAGGGTGGTGACTCAATTCTTATGAAAAGTGGTGACTCTTTCAGCAATAAAGTATAAAAAAGAAATCATTCCAAGCATTCAAGGATCACTTATCAATCATCACTCAACAATGCATCAAATCAGCACTCATTCAATCGTCACTCATGAATCCATCAAATCAATCATCAATTATCAAATCAAGCACAAATCAATAAGCAAATCACCCACAAATCAATAAGCAAATCACCATCATAAATTATCAATTCATTCAATCAATTAAACATACAAACATCTATCATTCAAACATCAACCATTCAAGCATCAACCATTCTAGCCTTGAATCATTCAAATATCAATCATTAAGACAACAATCATTCAAATATCAATCACTAAGGCATCAAATGAGAATAAGCAGGAATACATAAGTAATCAGATTTCTACTTTTATGTTTATCAGCATAGTAGTAGTAAGTTCGTGTGTGGAATTATGTCATAAATACAATATTTAAACTTGCTGAGATTATAGTGATTTTATGAGTAATTGTATTGCTTCCAAATTTAAGTATGATTAATGGTATTTTTTGGATAAATGTATAATTAACCTATTCTGAATTAAGTAGAAAGGATTGCAAAACAAAAAGGCTGTTCAACCTTTTGAGTTCACGAGAGGTGAAGACCCGACAAACCCACCATCAAGTATGCCACCCATAGGGGGCTAAGGCTCGTGGGCCAAGAGGCATGTGTGCTCCTGGGTTTGGTGGAAGGGAGGTAGTCTTCATGCTCTTATCAAAAATGCCATGCATAGGGGGCTAGGCCTCATGGGCTGTGAGGCTTATTAGTGCTCTTAGGTTTGATCAAGGACGGCCAGCCTTCAAGGTGTACTGAAGGATGGAAGGGTGGCCCACCTTGCATGCTCTTGCAGTACAAGGATAACTATCCTTGAGTTGTGGTTTGCAAGGTTTCTATCAAATTCCTAATATGGTTACTATAGGAATACGTTAGGATGATTATTAATACTATCGATTTCTAACTCTTATGGATAATAGTTGTCCTCATGGATTATGTTAGAAACTAACATTGTTGTAGGACCTAAGCCGGGATTTATATCTTATAAAAGGCATTTCAATTGGTAAACTTATAATCTTAAATGTGTTACATTTCTTATTTTGATTGAAATTGTGGTTTTAGGGCAAAATCTAAGAATATCCCAGATAGGGGACATTAGATGTGCACATAAAAATGTAACTGCTTATGTGTGCACATTTTGTCATTTAGATTCTTAAACATAAAGATAGAATGATCTACATGTGTATATGTGTAAATGTATGCATTCAGACATCCATACATAATAATATGCCAAAAAAAAGTAATTCTATGCATAAATACATACTTGTGTCCCCAAAAACAGGTAACAATATTTAGTCGTACATAACTATATACCCCCAAAAAACAAGTATCAATCTCGTTACCCTGGGTGTTGGGTAAGAGTATGTATGTGTCTAGCCATAAAGTTCAACATATGTATGTATGTATATATGCTGATACAAATTGGAAAATAATGAACATTGGATTCAGTTTGATTGATTTAACAAGACTAATCTCATAGTTTGCATAACTAACAAAGTAATCTAAGATATTTTCACTGTCACTCCATGGAGCAGAATTGGACAAACAAAAGTGGAAAGACAGGATAAAGGCGGAAGATAGGCACAATGAGATTCAAGAAGAACTGAACATCTTGGGCCCACTGATAATTCAACAGCACATTCAGTTCATGCCAAGCCCATGGATCGTGTACTAACTCGGTTCATGACAAATCCATCCCATATCAAACAATAGTACATCCTCAAGCATCCCAAACTGATGGCAAAACGATTCCCCATCTCTTCAATGGTTTTGGAGTTTGAGGTCTTTGTTTGATTCAACTAGTTGCACATGTTCAAGTATATATGCCACTTGGTTACAGGACATAATAACCCGGCCAAAATAACCCTGGACAGAATAACCCGATCACAATAACCAAGGACAATATAACCCAAGGTCATAATAACCCAAGCCAAAATAACCCGTGGTCAGAATAGTCAGAATAACCCATGGACAGAATATCCCCATAAGAATATAGAGAAAGGAAAACAAAATTTATAAAATACATGGGTTATTTTGTCCATGGGTTATTTTGACCACGGGTTATTCTGTCCATGGGTTATTATGACCCTGGGTTATTTTGTCCTTGGGTTATTATGACGAGGTTATTGTGTCCAGGGTTATTGTAGCTGGGTTATTATGTCCTGATACCATGCCGCTCCAGGTCATGCATTTCTCAAACTCGACTTGTAGGATGTATATAAAATGAGTAGAGCATTGAAGCAAGTTTTGTGGTGGTGGATAGACTAAGTATGCTCATTTACATGCAATGCCTTTCAAATATAGAGCACCACAAATAACTGAAATCTTCTTTAAAGAAATCTTCAAACTACATGGACTACCCAAAAACATCATAAGTGACAGATAATATGTTCATCAATTTATTTTGGCAATAACTCTTTAAGTTGGTTGGAACAAAACTTACCCCAAGCACTAGCTACCAACACAAACGGATGGGCAAACCGACAAATTGTAAATAAGTGGCTTGAAGGATATTTGTGGAACTATATCACAGGTCAACAAACAGCGTGGATCAAACGGGTTACATCTCAAAGAATATTGCTATAATTCTACTCATCTGTCAATAGGAATGACTCCCTTCAGGGCACTATATGGTTATGAGACAATATCATTTGGAGATTTGATTCTTGCAGATAGCAAAGTCCCTAGAGCAAGAGACTTGGTGCAACAAAGTGTGGATATTTTAAACACATTCAAAGAAAACTTGCAACATGCTTAGAATCAACAAAAGATGTGCAGTCACAGATCTTAAAAAACATTTGAGGTTGGAGACTTAGTTTCCTAAGGTTGCAACCTTATAAACAATCCTCTCTCAAGGGAAGTGGTGCCAAGAAACTCAAGCCATGATTCTATGTGCCTTATAAGATTATAAGAAGGATCAATGAAGTTGCTTATGAATTGGAGTTACCAAGAAGGTGCTAGCTAAGTCAACATATCACACCATGTCCAAAGTTACCCTTGCTTGATGACGAGGGAAATTTAATTTTGGAACTCAAGGCCATCATTGACATGAGAGAAAATAAATTAAGAAATAAGGTTATTCCGGATTATTTGGTTAAATGGAAGAATTTTCCTACGAAGGATTCTACTTGGGAAGGAGCAAAAATTATTGACCATCGCAATTTAAAATCGCTTGAGGACAAGCAATCTTGGGATGGGCGTACTGTCATGCCACCGCCAAGTTTTAGATCACAACATTTGTAGAGACCAAATCATAGCTGTTATTGGATCGCAACCCTTAAAATTATAGCATAGGCAAAGTAAATATGGTGGCACCAAGATTCCCAGTGATTCCTAAAATAATAAAAACATTTAAATTAAATTAAATTAGGAGTATTATTTGTTTGACAAGATTTTACTTCATTCACTTCACATTTGGAAGATATATTTCAGACTTGGAAGCTGACCTAACATTTTACCTACATATTATGACCATTCGTTTACTACAATTGTTCCTTGCAGCTGCAACTTCAACTACAACAACACATTTGCATTTTTTACATTCAAAGTCACGATTCAAGTTCATTCATTTCAAAATAAAAATATACCGCCCGAGTTTGATTCAAGTTCATGTCGCCAAGTGTGAGTACATTGTCTTAGCAGTCTTTTTCATTTACAACTTTTCTTTTCAATTTAAACCGGCGTACCCCAAGACGGATCCCGTGTTACATCATTAACTTAAAGTCTATGTTACAAGAATACACAAGATTGAACGAGAATGAGATCTCGAACAGAAGCAAGAGCAAGGACAAGATGGCCAGGGTACACCTTTGTCGCCTTGGTACCCACAAGGTACCTAACACAACAAGGGCAAACCCCTGTCAAGACATACCCACAAGGCACCCTAAGCAACATGGGTGTATCCTAGCCATCCCATGACATGCCTAAGTGCTCCCAACCTAAGTCACCGCGTGTAGAATTTCCAACCATGAGGTTGAAATTAGAACAAATACAGGATTAAAAATTCGTTGAAATTCGCCTATATTCATTTTAGTAAAGGTCATAGGGTTTTTAAATAAAACATATTTTGAAAAACGGAGCTTCGGACTGCGATGATGGATGGCCTCCGTGAATAGCGAAACCCGGACTGTGTCTTCAGGATCTGTCCGTCGGCTACAATCTGCTATATGGTAACATTCCTCACGCCATTGCAAGCCTGCAGAATAGTTCATTCATTTTCAATGCCTCGTGGAATTAAACCTGGCCGGTAATTATTTAAGCGGTGAAATCCCGGAGAGCCTTGGCAACTGCGTGGAGCTGCTGCAGCTAAACCTTTCGTAAAAAGCCTAAAATTAAAAGGCCGTGAAAAAGCCTAAAATTAAAAAGGCCATTTTTCAGCCTAAAATTTAATTTAATGTCCATTCGTTATTTAAATTTGTTTTTTATTTATAATGTTAAAATTTAATATTTTAAAATAAATAAAATAAACTTTTATTATATTATATTTATTATTTAATATATAATTTAATTAATTTATTATTTGTATATTAATAATATTTAAAATTTAAATTATATTTTTAAACATATTTATTATTTATTTTAGCTGTGTTGCTTATTAATATTTAAACATATTAGCATATTAATATTATTTTTTATTTTTAAGATTATTACTTATATTTAAAAAAAAAAAAACAAAATTACCTACAGTAATTTAATCAATTTTATACTTTTAATTTTTTCCTTGTCGAGAATTTCATTTTGAATTTCAATGTTGCCAAACTTCAGTGGTCCAATTCGAACTAGTGACTTAGCTCCCAACCATCTCCAAAGCCCAATTGCTTTTTTTATATAACATAATTATTTATTTAAATTTTAATATTTTTTACACTACATTAGGTTGCTAACACTCGTCTCACATCACACACAATCATTTTGAAACAACTTGTGAAGGTATGAGGTGTTAAGAAGCATGCTCATTAGCAACTAATGGAGCGTGTGGCCTGTGGAGGCAATCAAATTCACAGAGGACCTAAAAATTCAAATATTTGATCTTGGATGATGATTGGTGAGCTCATGCGGACTACCATGCCCATCATGAGTATGATTAGGTTTGTTGATACAAATTGGTCATGTTTGTAAAATAAATCTATGGTGGCATGGACTTCATGATACAAAAAAATAGTCCATAATGGCAAAGAAGAATGACCCAAAAGAAACATTTTTCCCAAGGATGAAAAAAAAGCATTCTTGACAACTGGAACACAATGACCATGCCCTTGCATCTCCTTCCATATGCATTATCTCCCAAAAATTCTTCACAAAAATCTGCTTCAAAAACCCTTCACAAAATTCCTCAATATTTATCTTTAAAAACAAATCAGCTAAAAAACTATTACGAATTTTTATAAAAAATCCATCAAAAAAATTTTCGAAATAATTTTGCAATTTTCTAGGTTAACCATTAACATTAGATTTAAAAAAAAAAACAACCAAAAACATCTAAGAAATTAAAAAAATAATCCTTAGGAAAACACAAATTTTTATTTCTAAAAAATTCGCCAAAAAAGGTCGAGCCTAAGCCCTGATACACCATGAAATGATAATTGATATTCGTCGTTCAATATTCGCTATTTACAAAAGGAGAGGAATACTCCTTATAAAGAAAATTACAAGATGATGTTTCTAAAAAGAAACAATTCTTAACTGAAGCAAACTAAAGCAATTAACTAAAAGATGCTAAAACAAACTAAAGCGTAAACAAAAGTTACTAAAAAGCTAACAAAGTTAACTAAAAAAATGACTAACTAAAGCTAAGATGACCATTAAATATTACAATTAATATTTTAATAAAAACCTATAAATGCAACCTCATCCAAGCCATTTTCATTAATCAACACATGAATGCAATTTTATGTTGCTGAATTTGTGAACACACATCAAAAATCAATAGGGGCAAAACCACTTAACTGTGCAACTAAGGAGTCTAACATGGAATAATTTGCTTATTTTATGTTTTTTTATTAGATTTCTTAATGCCTAATCTAAGTGTTTGTAGCTAATTGTGTTGTTCAATTTAGTGATTTAAGTTGTTTGTTTCATAACACAATTAACCTACACACAAGTTTATCACAAAACAAAATCATAGTATTTGGGTTCTTCAAGCCAAGTACAAGATGGATGCTCATGCATGGTGATACCTCCATGGGCACAATTATATGTTCTTCTAACATCTTGTAATCAAAATTCTATCATAGGTAAGAATTTTTAATTTAACATTCTTACCATTCTTCAGCATTTCTAAGTTATTGACCTTATCTCCGATATCAACAAGTTATGAATTCTTCCACTAAGCAAAATTGGAGCACATACTCCTTTATCCACTTAGTTAAGCGCAATCAATTGGTTGCAAAAAAAAGAAAAAGATTTGTTCTACGTTCATTCCAACTTACAAAAAAAGAAGGGGTGATGAAGAATTGGGATATAGCCCTTAAGTGTGCCAACTTGGATGCATCTATTTTAGAGCTTTTCAAAGTCGATGTTGATGACAACATGGTTCCTACACATAATGTTCATGTAGCTAGTGGGAGTAGCATTGTGATTACTTGTGGTTCAAATTAGGTTGAGCAAAATGACAACTTAGATCTAGATGATTTTGATGGAGAAGAATAATCAGTTTTTTTTTTGCATTTACTATTTTCAAGTTTTGTAATGATTTGACAAATAGATATATCATATATGATATGACATTGAATGAATTATGAAATGTATTTTCAATTTTGTTGTTTTAACTTATTTTTAGTATCAAGTATCAGATACACTCGAATCTCAAACCCATATCCATAGCGGCAACTAAGCTTAAAAACAATAAAATAATGAAAAATGGCATATGGCTTGAAGGTTTGTGTGGTCTCAAAAGCTCTAATTTGGACTTCCCCTCAACCCCACTTGCAACTTCATACAATCAATCGAGAGAAATAGACTTACCTCTTGATGATCGAAAAGTTAGTGGCCATGCATAGTGCATTGCAACTTCAAAATCAATAGATTCTTGAGTATCATTAGACTCCACCCAAATGTTGGTATGTTGATCCCAATGATGCGACACAGGAACAAAAGAGGTATTCCATTGGATGAGGCAGTACCTCATTGTGGTAGGGACTCAAATTCAAACTCCAATTTTGATGCAATGTTAGCAAATGTTGATTAGGGGCAACAACCTATTTTCTATGATTTTGTCATTTTGTAGTTGGAACATAAATTTAAAAAATATTTTAAAAAAATTGTTCTATGATGTAAAAAATAAACAAAATGTATTATAAACACGTTAAATATTAAAACAAATATTTAATACTATCTAAATTAAATAGTGCAATGATTCTTTACATCTACTTTATAGATCACATTAGACGATTAAATCATAAGACTTTAGTTTCCCAATAATATACAAGATCTCCAAAAACTATGTCACATCCACAAAATAGTGACGGAGATGTAATAGAGGTTAAAAAGGAATAAATACTCAAAAGTAAAACGCATAAGGAAAAAATCAGGTACCATTGAGGAAGACCAGCCAATCGACCTCAACAAGCTTGATCTAGATTCTAAGTTGATGATTATGTCCTTGCTGATGATTCTAATATCCTAAGGGAGGTCCTCATCGATATCAATGTGGTTGAACAACTTAGGGGAGGCTCTAACCCAAGAGCTTCATCATCAAGGGCTACAGCCCTCTAATGTAGCTCTCTTCATAGCAGCAATAGTCATTGGCTCCATCTAAATTTTTCAAACCTTGTACTTAGTTTGTAGGTTGACTTTCTAAAAAGAAGATTGTAATTGAATATTTGAAAACTATAGTGTCTCGTATGCACTATGCATTGTGCAATGCAGTGTAATCAGCAATATGAACATAAATGAAAAAAATCTATATACCACAATTCATGGACTAAACTCTCATTTTTATTTGCTCTTTGTATCTCTATGCTATTAAAATGCTTTTAAATTTAAAAAACAGCAGGTTTTTCATCTTTTTTTGCATTTCACTACATTTTTAAAAATCTCAATCTTTTAGTTTGCCCATTTTCCCCAAAAGTTTTTTGCTGCTATGATTCATAAAAATATACAGATCTTAAGCAATGCACATGTTTAAAGATCACATGGCCCAATTGCTACATATGTTATTCTGTCAATATCATCTCAATTGAACTTCATAACACTATTTCATTAATTTTCTTTTGGGCAGCAGCTATGAATTTAAAATATGCACCCGTTTTGTCATGCATAAACAATAAAACCTCTGTCAATATTATCTGAATTCAACTTCATAACAATATTTCGTTCATTTTCTTTTGGACAGCTATTACATAGGCAAATATGCACCCACGTCATGTCATGCATAAACAATAAAATACACAGAGACATCCATCCAACCAAAACAACAATGCAATTTGCAAGTTTATATCCACTATATATCAACCCCCAATAAATAGCAGGAAACATAATGCAATGAGAAAACTAAGTGCCTTAAGACAGTAACTAAATTACAGAAAAAAAGGCAGGAAACAAAACAAGTGAACTTATACGGTAAGTTATAATTTTGTGGACCCATTTCTGTGGTATGAAATAAAAAAAAAAGGAAATTTGGAAAAATAGGCTTAACCACATAAATGAAATTATAAACCACTGAAATGGGAAAATTACTAATCACCAAACGGGAACATATAAAAGTTTCCTTAAGGAAACAAGCAATAATATACAGACCAAGGAAAACAGAGAGGAAAGGTTTGTAAATGCACCTTGTACAGCACCCATCTCCTTCTCAACTTTAGCTTGCATATCTCTTAAGGCAGCTGCCTCATCTTCTATTTCTTTTAACCGCTTTTTCATTTCTAGCAATTCCTATAAGGAAAAGTTTTGAATTCTATGAGATGACTTTTTATTATCTAATGTTACACGAATTATCGTGAAATTATCAGGGTTAGCTAATTCTTACTTTATGTGGATGACTCAACAAATGAAAGGTACTACAAAACAAACTGGCCAAAAGTAATCAATGAGACTTATATAAGTACAAAACAAATAAGATGTATCAAATGGAATACAAAATTCAACTCTGACAATGTTTTCCTTCTATATCTGGAATAAACAAAAATTAAGAGAAGCAATTACACTGAAAGAATAAAACAAACGATATAACACAATACACAATGGCATAGCCTATAAACACGATACTGCTTGAAGTTAGAAAGTGAGGCCTGCTTGAATCTGCTAACGGCAATTAGTTCAACAAGGACTTGAAAGTGAGACCCTGCTTGAACGTACCATCAAAATTAAAGAAAATTGTATCTATAATCTAGCCAGCTAATCATATCAATCAATCTAGTGGATTAATGATGACTAAAGAACAATCTTAAAATGAAATTAAAAGCAATGAGAGCTTCCATAGTTGAAGAAACGCTGATAAGAAACAACATGGTTCCCCACCCTAGTCAAAAAATAGGAGCAAAGCACAGACTTAATATCATAGATTATTGTTAGAAGAAAACGCTCTCTTTCTCTTTTTGTATTCATCCCTGAAACTCCGATCAGAACTTTTGATTCTTTATGCTTCAAAAAACTATGCTTTTAACTTTTACATTTAAATGTATGTCCATATGGATTTATGCTTTGGTGCAGAGCATGAAGTATAAATCTAAAAAAATAATCCAATACAACAAACTCTTGGACAACAGGGAGTTACAAACCTTAAAAGAGAAACCAACCACAAACTCTTGGACAACTTAGAAGTAACCATGGGAACAAGTGAAAGTGGGCACACCAGGAACACTTCGGACCCGGCAAACTTCCATGTTCTCTTTGAGTTGCCTCAATGTGAAGCTTTTTGTCCATCAAACTATGGTTTCAGTAAAGCACCCGTAGCTATATTAGGTCAGGTTAAAAATCTTCCAGGTATGCCAAATTGGACAAACTCTTGGACAAGTGAAAGTGAACAGCCAACTTCAATGATCTCTTTGAGTTGCCTCAATGTGAAGCTTTTCGTCCATCAAACTATGTTGATTCAACTAATATGAAGGGAGTTTAATTTTCATGGTTCCATAATCCAAAAAAGCTGTGAAAAGTTAGTTAGCTTCTACACTAGGGAATATTGTATTGTAAGAGAGAAGACCCCAGCGTTAGCTCACTCGGTCTCAGCTGCTGCTTTAGGTAGTCCAGGTTGTGGGTTCAGCTCCTGATTTGCACACAGTGTGTATGAGGGCCCGTTGCACATCTCTCAAGAGGTTATAGGGGGGGCTCACCCTGTAAAGAGTTAAGCTCCAGGTCACTGGGCTAAACTCTTGATTCCTCTCGGTAAAAAAAGGAGGAACACTCCCCCACATTTTTAACAGTCCCATACATCATTTCCTTCGCCATAGGTTTTCATCTTGAAAGTTGAATCCTTTATGTTCCCCCAAACAGAACATGATTCAACCTTTGTGGCCCATCTTAAAACCATGAAAGCAGTGGCCAGGGGTAATCTTCTTCATAACAGGCTTAAATTTGATTCTTCAAGATGTTGCTACAGATCAATGTTTTCCTCTGCAATAAAAATGCACCAATCTTATAAAAATTTGACCAAGGTTTTACGTTCATTTATGCCAAACCTATTTTTTGAGGTCTAAGCAACTTAACTGATTAATATGCTTAACAAGTTATCAATTTCCCATCTTTTGCATGTATTCTGTTACTCTAGATAAACTAAACCTCTGCCATTGATACTGCACAAAAGAAAAGCCTAGGAAGCAATTGTTGATCGAATTAATAATACCATTTCAATATTAATAGGATTGCAAAAGCTTTAAGTCTCTAAAGAATTAAATCCCTGCCATTGATATCGCACAAAAGAAAACCCTAGGGCATGGTTGACCTGGTAACTAATAATTTATAATAGCATGCGTTTAACTATGCATCGTTAACATTATGAAACAATCTTGCAGAGCGCTTTGTAGTCAAGAACAAATTAGGTTCCCTTTGAGGAAATCAAAAAGCTGATGTACTATTAAAAAAACAGTTAACCTGGTCGAATGAGGGAAATCACGGGAGCGCGGAGACCCTCTCCAGAAACCTTCAAGAGATGGTTGAGGCTTTTCCTTGATCCACTTCAAGTCAGTGATACGCCAGTCCCCAAAGTTTTCCTTCATATCGGTTCAGGTCGATTATACGCTAAGCTTTCCTTCAACCAGCTTAAGATCATTTACACATCACGCTACTCCTATCCGTGGAGGAAGCAAACAACCTCACGGAAAAATCCAGAAACCCTGCTCCCCTAAAAGTTTATGTATTTACTAAAATAGTGCATTCAACTACCATAAAGAATGAGGTTAGGTTTATCCTTGAGTGATTTTGACGGACGAAATACAAATAGCACTCCATAGAGTCGCCAAGGCAATGGCTATGAAGGAAAACCTTATCAAATTGGGACATTTATGCAAAATGAAGTGAAAAGAGAGTATTTAAAAATAGAACCTTTGCGGCGGGCTCTTCTGAGGCACCTTCGTCCTTGTGCAGTTCAGAGTCCACCATTTCATCATCCATGTTGGGAATCTCTGCGCCGTAAGACCCATGTTCCTCCTCCATCTTTGTCTCACAAAGCAAATCCTATAATAAGCTTTACAACAGTTATAAAGCACGAAGGGAAAATGGATTTAATCCGCCCAAGAAAGAGAAGAAAAAAGCAGGTGCAAATGGAAGGATCGTTAGCGAGGGTCTGTCTATTTATAGCAGCTGACAGATGCCGATCGGGCACGGGTCGGTCCGGTGGGCTTATTGCCTATTTAAAGTTTGCTAACTTCGTTGTTAAAGTAAGGTTGCGGTTTTATGGTCGGGGTTTGCTAAAATATATGGAGGGGTTTTGTAAAATATCTTATGAGGTGTTAGAGAAATTTTAATTATTTTTTATTGACAATAAATTTTAACTTTATAATTATATAGTTAAATTTAAAAAATTATTGGTAGGAATTTAAGAAATTATTGATGAATTCATGTGGTAGCAAAAATTTAGAAGTTCTATTTTTTTTCACATTATTCTAAACTAGCAATCACACTTTAGTGTGTCATGGGTACGCCAAAGAAGTGTGGAAGGTCAATTAAGATAAATTTTGGTCTATTTTTTGCATACATTTACTAATTACTAATTTTGGTCAATTGGTAGGTCATTCAACAAATGATGTTGTTTATGCAACAAAGGTCTCAATGGAGAAGTTATAGCTTCAAATCAACTATGCATCCACTTACAAGGATCTAAACATGATTGAAATAAAACCTTTGAATCAAGAAGATAATCAGGATCCATTACCAATAGGCTCATGTTATGTTTGCAATAAGGCGGGAGGGATAGAGAGAGGGAGAGATAGAGGAGCAAGAATGAGAGAGAGAGGGGTAAGGAGATAGAGATAGAGAGGAAGATAGAGATAGAGATGGATATGGAATTGGAGGAGAGGAATATAGAGAGGAGAGAAAGAGAGGGAGAGATAGAGAGATAGAGGAGAGAGGGAAAGATAGATATGGAAGAGATAAATATATAAAGAGGGAGAGATAGAAAGATAGATATAGATATAGGAAGTGATATAGAGAGAATTGGAGATATGGAGAGATAGAGATAGAGGGAGAGATGGAAGAAGAAATATAGAGAGATAGAGATAGAGAGGTAAAGAGATATAGATATAGAGGTCTAGGAAGAGGGAGGGGGAGAGATGGGGAGAGAGATGGATGGATAGAGAGAGGGAGACATGTCTAGAGATAAAGGGAGAGAGAGGAAAACAGAGGTAAAGATGGAGATAAAGCGAGAGAGGAATAGGGAGACAAATAGATAGAGATATACAAGGAGAGGGAGAAGGAGAAGGAGAGATAAATAGATATAGATGGTGAGATAGAGTGATAGAGAGATAGAGATATAAGGAGATATAGAGAGAGGAGGAGATGGAGAGAGACAAAGAGATAGGCAAATAGGGAGAATTGGAGATAGATAAATAGAGAGGCAGAGAGAGGTAGGGAGAGACAGAGATATATAGGAAGAGAAAGAGAGATAAATATATATGAGAAGAGAAAGGGAGAGAGAGAGAGGGAGAGATAGAGAGATAGATAGGGGGATAGGGAGGGAGCGAGGGAGGGAGATATGGGGAGAGAGAGGGGGGGGAGATAGAGAGAGGGAGAGAAAGAAAGGGAGAGAGATGGGTAGAGGAGGGAGAGAGGGAGAGAGATAGGTTGAGGAGAAAGAGGGAGAAGAGGAGAGATGGAGAGAGATAGGTAGAAGAGGGGGGAGAGAGGGAGAGAAATACATAGAGAGGGAGAGAGAAGAAGATGGGGGAGAGATAGAGATAGAGATATATAGAGGAAGAGGGAGAGGGAGATATAAAAAGATATAGATGGTCAAATAGAGTGATACAAAGATAGAGATATAAGGAGATATAAAGAGAGGAGAGGGAGAGAGAGAGAGAGACAAAGAGATAGAAAAATAGAGAGAATCAAAGATAGATAAATAGAGAGGGAGAGAGAAATAGGGGAGATAGAGTGAGGGAGGGAGAAGTAGGGAGAGATTGAGATATATGTGAAGAGAAAGGGAGAAAGAGGCAGAGATAGAGAGATAGATAGGGGATAGGGAGGGAGTGAGGAAGGGAGAGATGGGGAGAGATAGAGAGAGGGAGGGAGAGAAAGGGAGAGAGATAGGTAGAAAAGGGGGAGAGAGAAGAGGGGGAGAGAGGGAGAGAGATAGGTTGAGGAAGAAGATAGAGAAGAGGGGGAAAGGGAAAGAGATATGTAGAAGAGGGAGAGAAAGAAGAGGGGAGAGAGGGAGAGAGAAACGTAGAGAGGGGGAGAGAGAAGAGGATGGGGGAGAAAGGGATAGATCGCTCAAAGAGATGGAGAGGGAGAGATAGAGAGATATAGATGGTGAGATAAAGTGATAGAGAGATAGATATACAAGGAGATATAGAGAGAGGAGAGGAGAGAGAGACAAAGAGATAGACAAAGATAGAGAATTAGAGATAGATACATAAAGATGGAGAGAGGGAGAGAGAAATGGGGGAGATAAAGAGAGAAACAGAGAAGTAGGGAGAGGTAGAGATAGATAGATAGATAGATAGATAGATAGATAGATAGGGGGATATGAAGAGATATATAGTAATATAATTTATATATACTATAATATATATATATTAATAAATATAATAATAAATATAATTATATTAAATATACTTTAATTTGTATTATATTTATATGTTCAATTTTTGTACTATATAAAACTATAGTAATTATTAATTATTAATTATAATTGTTTTAAATATATATATTTAATAGTTTTATTTAAAAATATAATATATAAGGGTCTGTGCAAGATCATGGGGGTCCAAAAAGTGGCAATGTGAAAAAAAAGGCATTTTTAACACATCCAAAAACGTGAAATTCACGCCTTTGACTTTTTGTAGGCCCAAGTACAATATCCATAGAAATGGATATCCAATTCAAAATGAGTAACCGTTTTCAAACGAATATCTATTTTAAAACGAATATCCATTTTGTTTAAACCAATCTTTATAATTGCGTCGGGTCCGGCCCCGACCAATTGTTTTATTTTATATATTATAATATTTTTTAATATATTTCCCATATACGCAATAAATTAAAAAACATTATACTAAGGAAATGGATATATGTTTCCTGCACTATAAACAAAAAACCAAAAAACCCGAAAGCTATTTTGCTACTTCTTGTGCGCATGGTTTCAATAGTGCAACTCATATTCTTCGGCAAAGGTCAAATTGCTAAAAAATCTATCAAATTTCTAAGGTATGTTTGGTTTTTTCAATTTTTATTCAATTTATATTCATTTTGCTTTTTTTTTTGAATTTTAGTCAAAAATAGGGTAAATTTGATATATTTTTTATTGCATTAAAACCATTATTAATTTTGAAACTTTTTATCAATTAACAGGTTTAAAATGGATCAAAATGAAAATCCTAGCCCTGCACAAGATGAAAACCCTAACCCCGCACAAAATGAAAACCCTGATCCTGCACAAAATAAAAACCCTGATCCTGCAAAAAATGAAAACCCTCCAAATCCTCCTTCACTACAACCATTGTTTCTATATCAAAATGTGCCAACAATGCACAAGTCTATTCATAGAAATTTAGATGAATTAAGAAAAGTATGTCAAATCTATGAGACACTCGATGAACTATCAGACATGAAAAACACTTTGAAAACAATCATTTTAAATGTTGAAACTTTGGCAACTCAGCATAATAGATTTGCACAGTGGCGAGAGGAACAACGACAATTTTATGCTGATGGATTATCATATGATGAGGTGAAGGCTCTTGATATTAAGAAGCCCAATTAGCCCAGTTATTCATCGATCGAAGAATAGGACAACCTGTTAATGTGCGGAAACCAAAATTTTCAATTAAATGGTGCACCCATAGAGGCATATTAGATAATTTTTGGAGACATTGGTGGATGGTTTTTGATAAACCACCCAACAACAATCTTGATGTCCCTCAGTATTTTCACCGAAAATTATATGTTGAGTTTGTGCTAGGGAAACATGTCAATTACTTTGACATGCGAGATTTCCAGGGTGTTAGTAGAGGGATGCCACAAGATAGACCTACAGCACACCGAGTCACCCCAGTTCATCCTCCTCCACCTGTTGTTGCTCTGACTCCACTACCTTACCCTAAGATTGTTGTAGATGCAAAGACTTTGAGCATTTATGTGTTACATTCTTTGAGTGATCATTTGGTCGCGCAGAGCCATCATGTTGCACAACCATTTGACGATGCATCCCATCACGGTGGTGTTGCACCTAATATATCCCAGTATGATGGTGGTGCACCTGCTGCAGCAGCTCCCACTGGTACATCGCCATCAGCTCCCACTGGTACACAACCATCAACTCCCACTGGTACATCGTCCTCTTTGGGACATATTTGTGTGCCTCATCATTGCATGACGTGCAACAATTTATGTTTTGTTCCTCTCTGATGGTCCACTAAGGCTCCCATAAACACATCTGACTATGAGGTTCATGATATGTTGGATGTAGAAGTTGATAGAGCACGAAGTGGAGCATTTGCAGGAGAGACATCGACTTCCAGGGACGATATGGGAGGACCGATAAGACTTAAAGTAATTTCATAGTGTGTTTTATGTAAATTCTTTCATATTTTATGAGAGATATTTGTACTAATATATGTTTATGTGTTGGAATCTTTAACAGTTGTTGATAGAGGAGCAGATGTTGGAAGTGCAAGAGGCTACGCATACTGCCATTTCATTTGCCTTAGAGAATCAGTATACAATAAATTATTTAAATTGTTATTTTAGATGTTAATCTTTGAAATCTATTATGTTTAAATACATGTACTACATATATTGATAGTCTAATGTAATCTTGTCTTTTTATGCAACAACCTGGTTCTTATACAACCTTGTTGACTAGGTCTAACCCATTGGATGAAGTTGCACAACAAGTATATTTTTTTTATTCTTGATGTTATAATTATATGTGCATGCGCATTTACATTCTTGTCATTTTTTATGTAGGAAACCATCCACTATGATCCCATCTAGTGTCATAGCATCACAACAGGTATGTGTTTATTTTATATTGCAGATCATTTATGTTTAAATTGGAGTAGACATGTGATTAGTAGATATGATTATTTGTCAACAATTATATGTTAATTTGCATCATTTTTATTTTATTTGTTATAGTCCTCTGTTCGACTCAGCACTGTGACGAGTGTGATACCATTACTTTATATGAGGACTCCTGATCATCCTAAGGGACAATTATATGCAAAACGTCTTGTAGAAAAGAGAGCAAGATTTGAGGTAAACAAGAATTGCATTATTGATATAATATAGTACATGTATACTGATTTTGATGTTAAATTTGTAATTTATAAATGATGGTATATAAGTTTCTATTTACTAGTCTATCTTGTCAACCATTCACATAATTAATCTAATTTGTGGTTTGAAATGTTATTGTGCAGGAAACTTTAGAGCAACTAACTTCTTCGAGGAGGCTCAATTTTGATGGTCCAGCACAGGATTAGGATATGATATAGATTGACATGTACTTAGGGTTTGATAGATCTTGAGATGGCATATATGCCACAATTTGTAAAACTTGTTCTGAGTAGGCATATGGAAAATTTGTATATGCACAAACACAATTATTCTACAATTTGATTATAAGAATTGATACTCGATCTAATTTGTTCCTCGTGTGCATGTCTTTCTACTTTGAATTTTCTAAATGGAATGTATAATTATCTTAGAATGGTTTAAAGTTATGATTGATAATGTATGTTATAGATTAACGAAATTACATTTTAATAGAACTTATGAATTACAATTGTTAATACATCTTTTTTTTTTAGGAGTTTTTTCAAACAATTAATTTCCTTTTCTATTGTACCACATTTTTCATACATGTCTACCAATACATTTTTATCAAACACTCATTTTGAGAATACCCATGATTTCAAGCTTTGTTGAATGAATTTACATTTGACATTATTTTGTTTTTTAAACGTGTGTAATGAAGTGTGCAGCTGATTTTTATTTCAAAAGAAGTTAAAATTAATGAAAAGTGGATACAACTTAATGAAATGCATTTCATGTTACAATGTTCATTCGAAAGTAATATAATCATCTTGATAAAAATCAATGTCACTTAATGTTCTTTCAAGCTTGATAACATGTAAAAGGTATAAAATCATCTTGAGTAAGAATCAATATCTTCACAAAAACAACTCAAACCCACAAAACAAAAGGTGTTTCAGACACCCATAACCCTTCTCTTTAACATATCTCAAAACCTATTGTGCTTGTTTTGGAAGAACCCCACTAAAATTGAACTATTACGCTGAACAAGGCTCCAATTAGCCCAAATTTACAAAACAACTACTCTTTAAAACTGTTTCCCCTCCAAGATTCCTTTGGAAAGTCTCTCATCAGGCTATAAACATCCAAATACCACAACTATCATCCTTGTAAATGCCATCTAAGTCACTCAATCATGAAACCCTCATTTTGCCTAGATTATAAGGGGGTTTATTGAAAGTATGCATTCCCACACTTGTCTCACTCAAACAACACCTCAAACACATGTATAGAAGTCTACATATGCTTAATACACCTTTAGAAAATGCTTCCCTAATAGATTTCAATCACTAACACCCTTAAACCTCCCAATTTCACTCAAAAACCGCACTTTCACATCTAGGGCATCGTGCCCAAACCTCAATTGACTTGCCTTGCTCTCCCAAACCCTTCTAACATATAATTCATAACTAATTGGGCCATTCCACTTAGCCACAATAGATACAACAGATGGAATGGCCAATTATTTCATTTTTAAGTCTTCAAAACCCTTAAACTGGTTACACAGACCCGTTAACAGTAATTTTCCTCCAAGATGCTTTAAACTCAATGAAAATCTAAAATATTGGATGCAAATTGAAGTTACAACAATCCTCCACCAGATCCCACCACTTTTAGAGCAAGAAATTCCTATATGGGCAAGTATAGTGCCATGAATCTGCAGATTACAATGCAAAACACAGAAATTTCTGAGAAAATAGTGATTTTAGTATTCAAAATTCAAATTCTCAATAGTTAATTCCTCTTCAAACATTCACAAATACTTTTAAAGGCATTACAAACATGACCAAACAACTTCCAACTATTTTCCAATGAACTACAACAAGATGACTCTTGAACTTCCATCATTTGACAATAAGTTGCAATTTTAACAAGCAGTGTAAAGTTGCAAGTGGTGCAACTTTTGTTCTGCAACTCGTACTACCAAACAGACTATTCCAACACATCTGGATGGGTATGTTTACGCTAGGGAGAGTCCTTTTTTGCATCCAAACACGTCAAATCACTCTAAGCTACATTGGACCAGTGATTTCCCTTAAGAGTCCAAAGTGCAAAAAGGCAGCAATCTTTGACAAGCTATTACCCCAAAACCGTGATGCTTATAGACTCTCCATCAAAGGCTACAGGATTGTGTTGGGACCTTCTTTAATAACCTCTCTCAGTTTTTGCTATCTCAAAGGCGTTTTCTTGTGGTGACGAGTTTTCAGTTGAGGAAAAAGTTGTCAGATGCAAGCAATGTAAAGTTGCAAAGTGGTGCAACTTTCGTTTTGCAACTCGTAATACCAAATGAATTGTTCCAACACATTCGTATGGGTATTTTTATGCTAGGGATGGTCCTCTTTTGCACCCAAATATGCCAAATCACTCTGAGCTACATTAGACCGACGATTTCCCTTAAGAGTCCAAAGTGCTAAAAGGAAAAAATCTTTGAAGGGTTATTTCTCAAAAATTGCGAGGCTTACATACTTTTCGTCTAAGGCTACAGGATCGTGTTGGGACCCTCTACAATAACCTCTCTTGGTTTTTGCTATCTCAGAGGCGTTTTCCTACGGTGATGAGTTGTCAGATGCAAGTAGTGTAAAGTTGCAACGTGGTGCAACTTTCATTCTGCAACTCGTAGGACCAAACAGATACTCACCATATAACTACCAAGGCTTTCTGCCCAAAAGTGGAGGCATCGACTTTGGTTAAGACCCAAAAAAGGAAAAAACATGACCGCCCTCTAGGGGGTGACAGGGTTGTGTGAGCTGACGTAGTTCTAAGCTGTGAGCTATGATGTTATTAATGACCCTTGACATCAGAAGAGTCTAACTGATCTATTTTCTATTGTTCAATACCAATAGAAATCAAAGGGATCAGACCAAATCCTAGAACATACACTTGATGTTTAGATCATAGGATGAAACAACTATTTTACTACTTTCTTGTGTTTGAAATCATTGTTCAGAAGATCATCCATCAAAAACACTAAATTCACTGATTAAAAAACAAGAAAACTAGGCAAACTTTCAAAACAATGACATTTCCAGTTTAGCGCATAAACTTCATGTTTCAATGCATTGAGTTCATAGTCTAGCGTATATAGGGTTTGTTATAGCGCATTCACCACATCTTTTAGCGCATATAGGGTTTATTCTAGCACATTTACCTCATCTTTCAGAGCATAAGCTTTCTATTCTAGCACATTTAATTGACAGTCTAGCACATATAGGGTCTGTTTTAGTGCATTTACCCCATCTTTCAGCACATATGTAACCTGTTTTAGCGCATTTACTTGATATTCAAACAAAGAGCAAAATTGAACTTATGTCTGATAACTAGAATCATATTTAGGGACCCTTTTTAGAGCAAAGATCATTTCTCATCAAAACATTGGTTTAAACTTGAAGAAATTAGCTTTTGCAAGTGCAATCCCTTTAACTAAACTTGGATCAAACAACTTAAAGCGCCCAATCTCATCTCTGATTGTTAGTTGAGTTTCACTATCAGGATCTATCATCCTTTATCATGAAACAAACATTGTACATTAAATTTAGCCTAGTCTCATCAATAGGATCGATCATCCTATTTGACTTAGGTACTTCATTGGCACTCCCAAAACAAATATCAAAGTATAGCAAAACTCTATCACTTGCATGAATGTTTTAATAAGAGCTAAAAAGAAAAAACTCAGAGAAAAAGAAATAGAAACCCAAACCATCATGGTAGAAGGAGAAGAAAATCCTTTTCATAGATTTCATCAACCTAAAACATATGAGATAACTGACAAGGACATTCAACAAGCTCAACAAGACCCTAAATTTCACAAGTTCATGGAAAAAATTCTAGAAAAGGATGGAGAGAAATACTTTTTAATGTTGGAAAATCAAGGCATAAAACTACCCAATGATTTTGATGTCAACCAATTGAAGGGAGCTCCCAAGAAAACAAAAGTTGACTCACAAATTACAGATCCATTAAATGCTTTAACTCACCAAATGCAAAATCTTCAACAACAAATCCTAGACATGCAAAGGGGAACAACAAAGAGATATTTGTTGCAAGACATTTGTCCTTATCCATTTGACAGAAATATGATCATGATACCTTTTCTGCCACATTGTGAATTTCCAAGATAGACAAATACAATGGTAAAACTGATCCTCAAGATCATGTAAGATAATTTTGCACCATGAGTCTAGAATTTGCACATGAAGAAACCTATCTAATGAGATTATTTCCAAGAAGTTTGGGTGGTCAATGCATGGAATGGTTTTCAAAACTCCCACCAGGTATTAGATCATTTGAGGAGCTGGTAAATAAATTTATCTCCCAATATTCATACAACATTCAACATGAAATAACCATGAAGGATCTCTGTAACACAAAACAAAAAAATGGCGAGTCATGTTGGAAATAGGATGCCATTTAATTGTAAATCCTAAACATTAATTATTTCATGTATCTCCTAAGTTCTTGAAATGTGTTCAACAACACTAAGATTAGGATGAGATTAATATTTGATGAAATAAATCATGAAATTGATATTTGTAGTTATTCCTAAATAATAGGAACATGTGGATGCACACATGGTAAGGTGACACTCACCTTGAGTTCAGTTAACTATTCAGAACACTTTTGAATGCATGTAAAGATCCTAGGAGTTAGAGTTTGATGTTTGCATGCATGAAGTTCAGTTTAGTTCAGTTCATATGAGTTAAGTTAAGTTCAATTAAGTTCAGTTCAGAATCAGTTTTGTTCAGTTCAATTCAATTCAGTTTAGTTGTCTTCAGTTAGTTTTAGTTGTATGCTAGTTGACTTCAGTTAACTTGGAATGCATGGCTAATAACTTGAGTTGCATGACAAATAACAGGGACTACCTCCAGTTAACAAGAGAAGAACATTCTTGCATGAATGGTGTTGATTAATGTTTTTGTTAACAAGAAATCACTTGGAGCCAACTTGGGCGCCCAAGATGATTTCTTAGAATTACCTCTTTTGCGTGTTGAGATATTTCTGAAGGCTCAGTTAAGTAGGATAACTTTTGGGTGCCAACTTTGAGGAAGAGCTTTGGAATTATCAACAGAATGAAGGTTGAGTTGTGACTTCAGTTTGGGATGCCCAAATGGATGAAGCACATGTTTTAGCATTGTTCTTCACAACATAACTCTACTTGCAAGAGATAGGCGTACCTTTTAGGGATAGGGCTTGAGCATTGTAATTGTAACTCATGTTGAGTTTACAGAGCTAATTAAAGCCTATTTATCTCAAGCAAGTTGGAGAGAGTTGGTTATCAGTTTTATTGCAGGTTGTGAAGAAGTTTTGGTGAAGACAAAAGAAGCATTCTCAAGCAAGAATTGGAGCTATTGTTATTCAAAGATTGAATAATAGAATAATTCTTGGTGGAGTTTTTTCTTGAAAGGGTTTCTCCACGTTACATCTTGTGTAATATTTCTAATATCCTGTCTAGTTCTTCTATCAACTTATGTCTACATTCTACAATAGTAAAATGGATTAATCAAGATAATCACCCACAAAGAATATATGTAACAAAGAAAAAGCTTATTTAGATAAGCAATATTAAATTTTTACAGAGTATTAAGCTAAGAAAACACCTCATTTTTCAACAAGTCATTTCTTACATTCTTACAAAGATGGAGATGATTATTTGCTAGATATGCCTATCCTATAGCTGAGAAAGAAAAGATGGATATCTTTATTGATAATCTCAACAGTGAGATGAGTTATAGACTCCAATTGCAGTGTCCACCCAATTTTAAAAAGTTGATTGAAAACAGACTTAAGATTGAGGAAGCCTTAGTTAAAAGAGGAGTATTGAAAATCTATAATGAAGGAACAAACTCTACTAACTCTTCTAACCATCATAATAACAATGACAAATCCAAATTCTGGACAAGAAATAAGAATGTTGGTAATGATGGTGTAGTTGACACACATAACGTAAAACTAATCTTCAATTTATCAGGTACTACACCCAAAAACAACCAAATCAACACTATCGACAAATTTTTCTTTGAAGCAACGTGTCGCAAACACATCACTTCAAAGAGGGGCAAAATGTATACACTCAAATTTGGTTTGGGGGATTAATTAATACAAGTTATTTAATTAATAATCTTTGATTTTTCTACTTATAAATAAATTGAAAATTTTATTTATATAGTTCATTTTCTCTAATTCTTCCTATCCTAAATCATTTTCTTCATATCTTAATTAAATGAACAAATTTAATTAGTTTGTTTTATTTAATTAACCTCCTCTCATTAAATTTGAATTTAAAATTTGAATTTAAACACATGTCTACTAACTTCTTCATCATGTGTCTCAAGCTAATATTTAATTTGGCATTTATTGTCAACAAATTCTAACTAATTAGGGACACTTGGCCTTCATCTCCATTTTATTCCTCTTTACACTTGGCAGTTTGTTCTTACGCAGGGAACACACTCCCCTTTTCTCTCGGAGGCATTTTCCCATGGTGATGAATTTTCAGTTGAGGAAAAAGTTGTCAAATGCAAGCAGTGTAAAGTTGCAAAGTGGTGCAAATTTCATTTGCAACTCGTACTACCAAACAGACTGTTCCAACACGCTTGGATGGGTATGTTTACACTAGGGATGGTCCTCTTTTGCACCCAAATATGCCGAATCACTCTGAGATACACTGGATTGACAATTTCCCTTAAGAGTCCAAAGTGCTAAAAGGCAACAATATTTGAAGGGCTATTTCTCATAAACCATGACGCTTACAAACTCTTCGTCTAAGGCTATGGGATCGTGTTGGTACCCTCTACAATAACCTATCTCAGTTTTTTCTATCTTGGAGGCGTTTTCCTATGGTGACGAGTTTTCAATTGAGGAAATAGCTGTCAGATGCAAGCAGTGTAAAGTTGCAAAGTGGTGCAACTTTCATTCTGCAACTCGTACAACCAAACAAACTATTCCAACACATTTGGATGGGTACGTTTATGCTAGGGATGGTCCTCTTTTGCACCCAAATATGTCGAATCACTCTAAGATACATTGGACCGATGATTTCCCTTAAGAGTCCAAAGTGTTAAAAGACAACAATCTTTGAAGGGCTATTTATCAGAAATCGTGACACTTACAGACTCTTCGTCTGAGGCTATGGGATCGTGTTGGGACCCTCTACAATAACCTATCTTTCTTTTTTTATATCTCTAAGGTATTTTCCTATGGTGTCGAGTTTTCAGTTGATGGAAAAAGGATCAGATGGATGCGATGTAAAGGTGTAAAGGGGTTTAGGGTTCATTTTGTTCCTCATGAATAAGTGAAAAAGTGATTCATTTGCTTAAATACATTTAATTTGTGAACTACACACATGAATACAAAGTATACACATTAAAACACGTAGGTCATAAAGTATACATTAGAATACTCAAATACACTTGAGTCATGAACTACACACATGAATACAAAGTATATGCATTAAAACATCTAGGTCATAAAGTATACATTGGAATACTCATAAGTGACAAATTATACACATAAGTTGTAAAATATACACTTGAATACATATAAAGTGTACACAATATGCATGATATTATGATTCAATAATTTCTATCAAATACAAGATTTACAAAATGTCACGTAGGCATACAACAAATAGCCCTAATACATAGTCATTTCCTAGTAGGGGAAGGAAATAGAGCACACATTGCCTTTGCGGTCGGCACAGTCTTCCACAAGAGTAGCATGTTGACATTTTGGAGTGACAAGCACCTGTACAAACCATCAGGTAGCAGTTAAACTGCATACAATAGAAAAAATGCTTAGAATAACAAATCTATATTATTCTAAACGACCTAATTGATGATGAAATGGTAATGCAAACTATAAAAGACGCTTACAATAACAAATCTATATTATTGTAATCTGTCGCATACCTCTCCCAAAGGATCAGAGTTGGCTATTGTTGTAGCAGGTCCATGATCTATCGTGCTAGGAACATCACAGTATACTTCAAATGAGAAATCTATATTGTCACAATAGAAAAAATGCTTAGACTAACAAATCTATATTATTCTAAACAACTTGAATGATGATGAATTGGTAATGCAAACTATAAAAGATGCTTAGAATAACTAATCTATATTATTCTAATATGTCGCATACCCCTGCCAAAGAATCAGAGTTGGCTATTGTTGCAACAACTCCATGATCAATCGTGCCAAGAACATCACAATATACTTCAAATGAGAAATCTATATGGTCACAATAGAAAAGATGCTTAGACTAACAAATCTATATTATTCTAAACAACCTGAATGATGGTGAATTGGTAATGTAAACTATAAAAGATGATTAGAATAACCAATCTATATTATTCTAAACAACCTAAATAATGAACCTTAGCAGATAAACAATATCAAAATGTGATGAATAATATCATACCTATCCCATACAAAAAATGATCTGCTACTCAAGTGTGCCTGCAGGGTCATCTCTTGCCTTCAGAGTTTCCAGTAATGCTTCATGATCAACACTACTAATTGTCCATAGTTTTTTTGTTTTTGGTCTAGCATGATCTCTCAATAACTTAACATTTGTTGCTATAACAAGGTGTGAATACATGAAAATTGTTTTGTGTTTCTCATAGTCTTCAAATGCAGGTACGTCATTCTTTCTAATCATATATGTTCGCAACCAAGTTCCAAAAAAAACAATTGAACTTATGTGATCATAATTTTTTTATCAACATCTAAATATACTTAGAATGAAAAATCTATATTATTGTAAACAACCTAAACGATGATGAAATGGTAATGCAACAAATTTCAAGAAACAAAAACTGAACTTGTAGGATACATGAAGCCATCATCATTTGTCATCGGTTGTGTTAGCTTTTTCTTTCCATGTACACATCATACCAACCAATAGTCCAATCCCTCTTCATTCCCCTGCGGTGCTACAACTACATAGACATGTCCTAGTTGTACAAGATCTGAAAGATGATCGTAGTCAAGTGAACTTTCCATTACATCTTGTAATGAGGATTGTGCTATAGATAAAGGGGTTAGGTGTTGTGGAATCTATGTATCTACCCACTCACTTGACTCACACTAATCTTAATCACACTGAATACAATTCTATGTATCTGAGCTTCAAACTGAATGCATCTTTGAAGAATCTCTAAGTGTTTGGCATTCCATTATGTCTCCCACTATTCCCTCCTCAACCAACCAAACTAACCTACACACTTGTGAATCAAGTGTCCCTCCTCCTGATAGTGCATAAGTACACCAATCCACAATAGAACTTGCATCACTTAATGTTGCACCACCTCATATCTTCATGTGTTCCTTAACCAAAGCTCTCTTCACACATGCACCTGCGCCATCATGCTCGCCTTTTCCATAACCAGCTTCAAAAAACTCCAAATATGTGGTACACCCCTCTTTATATGCATCCTACTCAACCAATAAAACATGCGAGCATGCTTGGATTACCCTATGCAATTATCTGACCAAATCAAATGTTGGCCCATTGCAATTCCTTTTTCCTACAATAACTAAAAAAAAAATTCAAAAGAATGTTGTACAAACTCGGATGAATGAGATCTATCATCACTCATGTAAAAATGGTACTCCCTAATTATCTTCCTATCCTCTTCTGTACTATCAAGGTCATGCCTATATGTTATGTGGACAAAAATAGCAATTTGAATAGAATTATAATATTGTGATTGAACTTCATTTTGTGGTTGCAATGTGTAATTTTCAGCAAAATCAACTACATATACAATAGTTCCAATGGGGAAAGAGTCCTTACACGTCCTGAATTGTCGATCCAACCACTACGACCTGTGGCTATGCCTTGCATACTTATAGAAAAGTTTTTTCTTAAAATCTGAAATAAAATCAACAATACTTACCTCTCTTGCAACCAACTCGCATCTAGAACCCTCACCTCCACTCTTCAATGTGTATTTGACTATCTTATACTTGTTTTTCTCAACAATTTTGTTACCAAAATCATGATCACTGCCCTCATGAAAGCATGTTACAAACTTCGATAAACCACCACATTGCAAACACGTTTCATTTAAACAATCATTTCTATAAAATAAACAACCATCACCTCTAATACATAAAAATGAATCTAACAACTCCTTGGATGACTTGGGAAGTTGCACTGCATGACACTCCTACAACATTTCATCAGTATGCATACTAGAACGAATATGGCATAACAATTCATGATACATTGAAAACTCAACATGGTATTTACAACAGCATGTATTACAAACCTTAATAGGAACACAATAAAATGGCTTGCAAGACTCAAAAGCCCTTTGTGAGATTTGCAAATGTGGATGTTCTTGACAAAATTATTTGGCTACATTCCAAAAAAAATTTAGGATGTGGTGTACGATCTCGATTACCAATTCGTAACTTTAAAACATCCTTTACATTCGGTGATACTCTAGAGTGATAATTCCAATATTGTTCAATTTGCATCTTTACATTATTGGTTAGCTTTTTACCAACACGTGGAAGCCTCCCACTAAAATCCCATGTATCATTTTGAAGAGCACTATCGAGTCTTCCTCTTCTTGAGAGTGCTCTATTCAATGTTTTATGATTTAAGTTAAAATCGATACAAGTTTGTCTCATTAAACGAGAAATTTTCAAATGATGGCTTACTAGTGAGGTTGTGATCACTCTTCGAGAAACCCTTTTATCTTTTTCCTTATTAGTCTTTCTAATAGAGGTTAGAGCATTAAAAAGATTTTTTACGATAAGACTTATTTTTTTTCAATTTTTTTGTGAGACGAAACTTCAATTTTTTTAATAATGGTCTCATTTTGTAAATCTTAAGTAATTCCACAAAAATTTGGCAATGTTCGGTTAATGTCTTATTGGAAAATAATCCATTGAACATTTTCGTAGCCCACAAACGAACCATTTGTTGTGACCTTTTTCCTTCAATATTATCAATTATGTTCTCATCTATTTCAACCAACCATTTAGGGGTTCTTTTGTAATTTGGTGTCACATAAGGTTCATTATCAACATTTTCATTTTCAAGTACAATGTCAAAAACATTTTCATTCTCTCTATTTTCAATATTTTCAACATTTTCAATAACAATTTCATTTTGAACAACATTTTCATTTTGAACCACATTTTCATTTTCAACATTTTCAATAACATTTTCAACAACATTTTCATTGAACATTTTGTTCACATTTTTATTTTCAATTTCAATATGATGTTCAATATTTTCAATTTCTATTTCATCTTCACTTGAATAAACATTCAATGGTTTGGAAGAAGCTTCAATTTGAATATTTTGCATACTGTGTCTTCTTTTCCTATGACTTTCTCTATCTTTATCTCTATATGCTTCAATTTGATCTGTTGTAAGTTTCCTTCTACCTTTTCTCTTACGCCAACTCTTGCTCCCCATTGCACAAACAAAAAAACACACACAAATGATTGGAATTCTAAAAAAAGTGTTAGAGAATCTTTGAAAAGTTGAATTTCGTCTGATACAGACAGAAGGCATGAGAATTTCATGACAAAAAGAATGTAGAGACCATTGAAATACTCAAAACGGTCCCTTTTTTGTTTTTTATATAACTTACAAAATGGATATTTGTTACCTCTAGTGTTTTGATTAAAGGTAAAAGATGGCTTTTGAAGGGGCCCAAAACCCTATACAAAAGAGAGTAGCTGACATAAAGAAGAAACCATTAACCAACAATCAGCCCAGTGACAGCAAACACAACCAAAAAATAGCCAAAAAGACGAAAACCAGACAACAACACTACATATTATTTAGGATCTCCACAACTTCCATTTCATTCTCAGCCATCTTGTGCACATTCTCCACAATATCTGAGGCCTCAACAGAGGCACCCACCTGAGCTTTCATTATGTTCCTGGTTCTAACCCCTGGCCCACCAGTCTTTACCTCTTCACTCAAAACAATACCTTTACCCACAACTTTCTCACCCTCACCAGCCACAGTCGGCATCTTACCAACAACCACAACATCATCCCCAAAGATCTTCTCTTTTTTCTTTTTCATCAGGGGGAAATAACCCTAGCAGAGATTGGAATGTCCACAACCATAGGAGCATCACCCTTTTTCATAACAACATTCCTAATATCATCATTTTTTTCCTCAAGAGAAAAAAATCTACTTTCCCAATTCTTCTTCAAATTAGTGGTTTCCTCAGGAACAGTATTTAGGGACTCCATCACATGATCAATCTGGATTTGGATAGAAACATCCTCAACCTTGCTAGCAACACCTCTAATTCTTATATTAGTCTTATTGATCTCATGAAAAAACCATTTAAACAGTTTAAACAAAACATTGACAGAATCATAGGCCGAGCTCAACACATTAGTCTCCTCTTTGTCAAAATTCTCAATACTCTTTCCCACAACCTCATCCTCATCAGAAGTACTAGGAGGATCTTTTTGATCAGAAACATCCTTACCTTTACCAACAGGAACAGGAGTCTTCAACATCTGAATGGAGCAAGCAATTTCCTCTGCAACAACCTTCCTTTTATGCAACCTATTTGTTTCCTCTTTACTAGTACCCACCTCAGCAGCACCAACACCCCTTTCCTTACCTTGCTTCAGTAGTGCAATCACAACACTTGGAGGAGCCTCTCCATAATACAATATAATATAATTTATAATATATTATATATAATAATATATAATATATAATATATTATATATAATAATATATAATATATAATATATATTGATGCTCGTCGAAGTGTATAAACATATTAAGTTCCAAAACAGATATTCGTTATCTCCAGTCTTATAACCCATAATGTCATATCTTATATAATATGTAATATATATTATATATATTAATACATATATATTGCTTCTCGTCCAAGTACACAACCTACTAGACTGCAAAACAAATATTCGTTATTTGAATTTTAAAAATTATTATATCTTCTGATATATGATATATATATTTATTATATATTAGAATATATTATATATTATATATTAATATTGTATTAATATATTATTGGTCTTCAATTTATTCAAACACAAAGAAACTTTAAGAAAAGCAGATAAGGGGGTTTGATGCAAAAATTTAGCCCCAAAATAATTATGCAAGGACAATGTTCTCTCGTTGGCAGCCCTCCACATCTCCTTGGACTTTATTGGTTTAAAAGAAAGGTGCAATTATAAGCAGTGTTTCAGTAAAGTTGGTTAGCAAGATGGCACGTGCTTAGGGTCTGCAACGGTTGGATGCAGGGCTCAGGGTGGATTCAGAGGTAATCGACATACATATGCTAATGGGGTTTTGCACCTAGACAAATGGGCCCGCCCGGAGCATGCTTTTCAAGATGCCCCCGTGCTGCAGGGTGGGGTCGTGAGGAGCGAAGGCTTGATAGAGACAGATTAGGATTTAGGGGTTGCCAAGGTAGAGGTGGGTATAAGAACGATGCTTTTTGTAGGCCACAAAAAAATGAAGGGGCTGGTAGAGGTTATGGTGGGCAATCAAGGTTGGAGGAACTGAGCATAAATCAAAACCCTAATAGGAGAAAAAGCTTTAACAAGGAAGTCTGACAAAGGCGAAAGTTTGATTCAGAATGAGAGTAAGTTAGGGAAGAGGTGAGAGGTGGAGACGCTAGGAAGCCTATCTTGGGAAATGGAAATGGGATTTCAAGTGGTTGGGCTTCCCTGGTGGTTAGTGCAGTGAAGCTTCAAGTTGAAGTTCCGAGGTTGGAAAATTTGGGTTTGATTGGGAAATGGTATGGCTTGGACCTCAACTGGGATTATTTAGTGAAATGGTGGAAATCGCGTTGGGGTGAAGAGCTCCAGTTTAAAACTCTTTAAAATGGATTTTTCTTGGTCATTTGTCTAACAAGGGTTTAAAGGGAAGAAATTGTGAATGGTATTTGGGTTCTAGATGTGTGTGGCTTTTATTTCAGGTGCTGAAAGGTTAGTTTTAATCCTTCGTCCCATGTAATGGAGATAGTGCAAGATTTGTATAGCATGCCGGATCTTCCCACAAAATGTTGGGAGTCGAGCATCCCAGAGGAGATTGAAAATTGCTTGGGTACCTTTGTGTGCGCAGAAGAAAGAAGAAGGTTGGGGGAGGCCCATACCCATGTGTGGATTTGTGTGGAAAACAATCCGATGCGACACCTTTTTGAAGAGCTTGAGCTGATATCAGATTATGGGAGTTGGATTCAAAA
>VDFB02280037.1:0-16770 GCA_007258455.2 Sequoia sempervirens | reverse complement strand
CTCAACTTTTGACCTCAGCAACTGAAGTTTTGTAACTCAGATGGCTTCGCCGGATAGCTCATCGGATAGCCAAACTAATTATGAAGAGATTGATTGCATCTGCAAGCAAAAATAACAAGATCTGGGCCCTCAAAAAGAAGGGTGCCCCTAGGCTATAGGGGCGCAGATTTGCATTTTGCTGAAAATCTTCATCAATTTGATCTCTGAAATCACCCTTCTGGCCATTGAAACAACCATGCAGGGGTATAAACCTGTCGTGAAATGCTTCTCCATTGTGATATGCCTCATTCTGAGTCTGAGGTTCAAGGTCTGAGCTCCAAGTACTACTCAACTGCTGCTAATGATTGACATGACACTGACCAAAGTCCATATTTGACTAGCCCAAAAACAGTATTTTGACATCATTTAACAAGGTTTAGACTCTTTTAAGCAAAATGCCTTAATGTAGCAAAAAATTTGGTTTGGGTACAACAATCGTGTCGGTGAAGGGGATTGGAAATGGGTCTTTGATTGTTACTACATTTAGACTTCGAAAGTCTACACAGATTCAAATATGTTCAGATTCCTTCTTCAATGAAATGACGATCGGTGACACCCAATCACTGACTTCCACTTTGAATATGATGCTCACTTCCAACATTTTCTCAATCTCATCTTGTACCTTGCTGGCGTAGTTCTTGTTCATTCTGTAGGGTCTTTTCCGTACAGGTTGTGCTCCCAGTACGGAGGGATCCTGTGTACACACAATTTTGGAGGTATTCCCTTCAGGTCTTTGTATGTCCAGGCGAATGCATCTTTGTACTCCATGAATATTTTTAATGCAGCCGCCTTCAGTACAGAATCCCAATCATCATCGACCAAGATTGTCTTTGGTTTGTCTTCCTCCCTAAGATTCACATTTTTCAGCTTTGTTTCCTCGTACTTGATTATTTTTTCATGTTCAAGCTGGTGGGCAAGCGTGTCATCTAGTTTCGCTAGTTCTTTGTATTCCCCGTACTCAGGTGGAAATGTTTGGTTGGTCGTACCCTTATCTTCTTCTTCCTCTATTTCTTTGACTTGTAGCATGTTGCATTCCGGGTGGAACACCTCATAGTCCTTCGTTTGCCAGTGAAACAACCCATTTGGGGAACTTGTCTCGTCCTCCGAGCAACTCTCGAGGTCGAGTATGCCTTCATCATTCGGCTCCATACCCTTCCTTCGTCTGTATCTGACTCTCCCCCGTTGGATTTTGATCCGGAGGATGCCAATTCTTCACTTACGGCTTGGTTCTTTAGATCTATGACGTATTTTCTCCTGTTGCTTTCGATCAAGAGTGTGTTTCGCTTCCAGTTGTGATTTTCCTTGGCGACAATCAACCATCCTCTCCCGAGTAGTGCATCGTATGCTTTCTTCTATAGGGGGATGACGACAAAGTTCAAAAGGAACTACTGTGTGCTGATCATTACTTTTTGTGCCATTAGTGTACCAAGAGGTTTGATGCCATGTTGATTTGCGTCTACTAGGTGGAATGTTGGGGGCCAGAGTGTTGGCTTCCCCAAACACTTCCAAGTTTCTTCTGGTAGTATGTTCACTCCTGAGCCTCCGTCGACAATGGTGTTGGAGAGTTTCCTCCCCATGATTTCCATCTGTATGATGGCTGACTTCCTCTCAATGTTTACTGTGAGTAGCATTAGGTCTATGGCCTCTCTTGCCATCTGCGTTGTACTCTCAGTCGGACCTTTCTGACGAGTTTGATTGTCTTTCACGACATTGGTGAGCGCTATTCTCAGTTGTGGCATCGTTTGCAGAAGGTCTGTTACGTATAGTTGTGTGTAGCACCTACCATACTTTGTTTTTCTTCGACTCCAACTTCAATGATGTACTAGTTACTTTGTTGGAGATTCTTCGTTCCTTGGCCATTGCCTCTTCCAATTTCGCTTTGGCCTCTTAGAGTCTTTCTTTCTCCATATGAGGTTCTAGATAGATAGCTTTCTTTGTTTGTGCTCTGGTGATCGCCAGAACCTCCTCGTCCACCTCCAACATATTTATGCCTTTCTATTTTGGGTAGTCGGTATCTTCATGATCACTCGATCCACACCACTTACATAGTCTACCTCCTGTCCCTTGATTATTTTGGCATTCCCCGGTGAGGTGAACCCATTCATTGCACTTCCGACACTGTATCATAGGTGTTCATTTGCTATCGTATTGTATTTTGCTCCTCAGACCATTGTTATTGCATCTTTTGTTGTTTTGGTAACCTCTAGGGGATGCATCGCTATTGTTTTGTGGCTTTAGTGGTGCGGTCAAAAGGGTTGACTGTTCCCCTTGTGCGAAGAAGACTTGCGTACTTTTGGTCTTCAGATTGTACGGGCACTCCTTGATGGAGTGTCCCATAACTTAGCAGATGTCACATAAGAGTTTCTTTAGGCATTTCGCCTTGGTATGACCTATTTTGCATTCGGTACACCATAACTCCTTGGATTCCTTGGAATTCTCCTTTTCCACCTTAAGCTCCTTCATCATCCTCATCATATCTCGTGTGAGGGCTTGTACGGTTTTTTATTTGTCTTCACTACTCTCCGTACTTTCTTCAGCATATTTCCTTTTCTTTCCCTAAGAGGATGTCTTATTTTCGCTCTCAATGTCCATCGCCCAATTGTAGGCTTTGGCGTATGAGGATGAGGGTACCACCTCCATTTTCTTTCGCAACAAGGAAAGTAATCCTTCAATAAACCAACGCTTCTTCAAGCCGTCTGCTAGTTGCGTCTCCAATTTCACCAACAATTCCTTGAGCCTATGCTTGTAAGCTCATACATTTTCATGTTTCCCTTGTTTTATATTATAAATTTTGGCTAATATCTTCTTGTCATTTCTCAGGAGCCTAAATTCTTCTTGGAATGCTTTCTTTAATCTTCCCCATGTGGCCCTCTCTACTACTTTTAGTTTAGTGTACCAATCTATGGCTATACCTTTGAGCATCACTAGAAACGCTCTCAATTAGTAGTCTATGTCCTCTTGCCCATTCGCTATCCATATCGTTTCACATGTCTTGCAATGTCGTACTGGATCCTCTAAACCGTTCCCTGTGAACTTCGGCCACTTCTGCCTTTCCACGCTTAGACTGGCTAGCGGAGTTACCATCTTTCTTCCCCGATGCCCTCCCTATGCGTTGGACCTGATTGGACTATTTCTCTTGACATGTTTTGGTGCCTCTTTCATTGGCCACGTACAAGTCTTCCACACGTCCCCTCTCAGCGTTTGCAGTTCAAGTCTCCTAGGGTTCAATCCTATACTCCCTTCGTTCGAGGGTCTTTGGTTCGGATCCTCCAATTCTCGGTTCTTCATCATTTGATATGGACAACTCTCAAATACGGCGTATGCTATTTTCAAGTTCTTTAGTTAGTTCATTTTCATCATCTATATATTTTTCTTCATCTATTATGGACGGTTGCTCGAAAGTGTCTTAATTTATTTCTTCAACAAGGTTTCGATTCAGTTTGGAAATATCTTGGTTTATTTCGGTAAGGTCCTAATTTGCCTCTTTAATGATTTTTTTCAATATTCTTTGTTGGTTTTCTTATTCTTTTAATTTGAGTGATCTCCGTACCCGTTCCTTGGGTGTTTCTTGCCCGCTTGGTGTTCGGTTCTTATCCTTGTTGGGTCGTACGAGCATTAATTTATGGGAGTATGCCTACGATTGGTGTCGCGTTCTTCCTCATCCCATTTGCTTCTCTCTTCATACTATTGCAATATCTGTTGCTTTCGTCATTCTTGGTCACTCTTAGCACGAAGGTCTTGCAATATAATGTAGTGATGTGCGATCAACCTTGGTAATCTGTTGAGGAGGTGGTCGACCTCTAGGTTGATGTGCAGTCTGTCCTAGATGACCGCCTAAGGGATCTCTCGCCTGAGAGCCTCCCTCCATACGTGATCCCTCAATGAGATATCCCATAGGTTTATGAGAGCCTTTGTCCATGCATCTTCTCTATCGTCCTTGGCTTGTACCTGCTCTTCGGTGGGCTAACCCATCACAACGCCATTCTCCTGTCTATGTGATGTGTACAAGGGTTCAATTCGGCAACAATGCCAAATGTTTACTCACAGGAATGAATTGACAACGTACTAGAGTAAACGAGGATATAAGTACAAAACATATATAGGAAATATTCATAAACGCATAATGTGCACAAAATAATGGCACTTCATTCATTAATGCAATAGATACAATATACAATTGTTACACCCCGATTGTATAGTTACTACTGCATAGGAAGTACATTGTAAATGTTTGAATCTTTCTGATGAATAAAACAAATTGTTCTTGTGATCAATTGAATGTGTCCTAATGATTGTCTCATTTCTGATACTTCTATTGATGTAATTCTTGAATGAAAGTAGCATATAAAGTTATGGAATAATGTTGTTCTAACTTTCTACGATGTTTTATGTATATGCCTTGTTTTGAGCAAATGACTCCCGTTGTCGTGTCATGATGTGCAGGAAACAGGTTTATACCTCCAGGCAGAGGAGAGATATCACTCGGGGAGGAACTTGGTCGGGTAAAGAGTAACGTGTACCAATTGGGCATACACACACATACTATAGACTGAGTAAGCTAAGTCATTTGTTGAAGTTAAGGGTAAGTCATCCGTAGGCTTGTTTAGTATCATTAGGAGTCGTATCTACTTCTGAATGTGTAAATAAGTGATGCTTGCCAGTATAATCTTATGTGGAATAATGTTTCTAGTTAGAGGTGGGCATGTGTATATGTATATATACATATAAATACGGTATGTACAAGTGTCCATAAGTATATTCATGTCGATACAACGTATGAGAGCAGATGGATATGCCATACGTGTGCATCGATATAAATGTATTTATGAATACTTATACATAAAGGAGATATACAAGTAAATATACATGTATACATACCCACAACTAACCTTGTATATATGTGAATATGAATATATATTATGACGATATTACCTCGGAATTATACACATATATATACATATACATGAGTACGTATAGTGAAAGTATGCTGACTGGCTCGCAGTATACGTACGTATAATTTAAAATGTATATGTATATACATGTATATGTAAAGGTAAATATATTTATATATTTAATATTATATTAAGTATGTATATAATATAGTCTTTACAAAATATAAATATGTATACGAGATTATTTAAATTATTAATTTAAATAATTATACATAAATATATAATGTAAATTAAAACTATATTATATAAATATTTTAATATAATAAAATATATATAGATATATTTTATAAAATAGAATTGAAAATCAAATGAAGTTTAAATAAACATTTTATTAAATATTCATTAAAGAGATGAAACTAAATCACGAATTTGGAAACATGACATTTTTCTCTAAAAATGAATATTTCTTTTAAAAGTCGAAATTGAATTATTGTAACTTCAAAATTAAATCAAATATCATTGTCAATTTCGCCAAAATTCAAATATTTCTTTGGAACTATATCGAAATGGTGAAGAGGAAAATAAAATACAATGATATGAGTTCATACCCGTAAAAGAATAAAAATGGGGAATGAAATGAAAATCGCGTAGGAAGAATCGCACAACTGTGACAGAGAAACAGAACGCAGCTAAAAATGGAGATGTGGACGCCATCCGACCTGGGATAAAGTCTTGCATTGAACTGTCACTTATCCCTACCTGTTGAATCGTGCCAATACCAGAAGTTGTCACGATTTTATGAACTGGTCATGTGCGAAATGAAAATACCTCATTGCTGTCAGCTAATGGAAGTCGAAATCTTCTCCATAGGGTGACACATTTCTCCTTTGAAACATTCCAAACCCCGTTGGCAGCATAGACGCCTTGAAAAGGGGAATTGGTTAAATTTGCTAACACTATATAAAGCCTGCAAATGCTCATTCTTAACACACGAAATTAGAAATCGGAAGTTCGTTTCTGTTCATTCAAGAGTGAGAACTGTTTCTATTGAGAAAGCAATTATCAAATTGAGAGCAATATCAGAGTAATCGTCATTTGTTGAGGAAGTATTAGTCTGCTAAGGGTGTATTCTGTTTGTGTTGAAAGAGCATTCTTTGTGTTTGAGAAAAGCAGTTTGAAAATTATCAAACAGTTGAGTTAAGAGATCGCTGGAAGTCTTTTGGCAGTAGGCTAGAGGAGAAGTATTCTCATTTTTCAAACATCTGAGGAAAGCTCTTACCAGGCATGTTAACTCTTTTCTTTTTCATGCTTTCTGTTATTCTTGTATTCAGAAGTAGGTCTGTTTCATATCCTTTGACTAAAAAGAATTGAGAGTGAAGGATGATTTACTTAGAAATGAATATCTAAAGGATAAATGATTATTAGCAAAAAGATAATTTGTGAAATAAGAAGGTTTTTGCATGTTCTTTTCTATTAGTTTTGCGTTATTAGTGTACGGAATACACTAGGCATTGAAGAGAAAATTTGCATTAATTGTATTGACTCTGTATATGGAGTCTAAGCTTGAACATAGCTATTTAATAGTAGGAATGGATTGAGGTCATTTAATAAGTTACGGGTAACAACTAGTTAAAAGTTAACTTAGTCAAGTTAATGAAGCTCCTAGGATGAGAGTATCCAATGTAAGGGAGATAGTTGTAGGTACTTATCAAAATGATCTCCATTCTAGCAGTTAGTTTGTTGTAGGAAGTCTAGGGTATGGACTACCCCGATAGACCAACCTACGCGTAGGGTAAGAAAGCCTCAAGTCAAGTTGAACCTAGCTAGTGTATGTGACAAATGACCTATGTTCTTCATTGAATGTAAACACTTTGGCCAAAGTAGTGTAAGGAACCATTTAGTTGTAGTATTACACTATCAGTTCACCGTGATCCCGAAATACATCCTAGTTTGAGAGTTGCCGATTGCACAGAATCTACCTATGTAGGATCACAACACTATGTCCAATTGGTAGTCGTTAAAGGATACCCCACCAATCTCTTCTTCGAAGGGAGGGTCGTTCATTGCAAAATGATCGTGCGGGGGACCGCATTATAAGTCTGTGGTTGGCAGAAAAACGCCCGAGTGATGTTTCTCCTCCTCAACAACCGACTAATGATCCAAGACTTGACAGGACGGACTCCTAGACCTTCTTACTTCTATTGGTGCCAAAAGCCTTCAGGCTATGTATGTATATCATTCTTCTTTACTTTGTAATTTCTTTTGGAATGAAATAGTTAAAAGTTGCAAAAGACATATCATGTTTATGTATTTGAAAAGAAAAATTTTATCATTATGGCATTGTTCTTACTTATTGTGGTTGAAATCTAAAGTTTTAAATTTGACGTACAAGTGTGGTCGTCACAATCATTTGTGGTATGTCATGTCATAACAAGTCGTAACATGTCCTCGACTACAATGAACCAAACATATATATAGTTGTTGATGGTGGTTGAAAACACCAACCATCATGACTACCCATTACAACTAATCCTATTGGTCAAGGACTTAGTTCCGGACAACAACTTATAACATAAAATATTGCTGCATACATTATAGTTTTATTTTATTACATTAAATGGCCGACTAAGCACATAATCACTCTTGGCCGTCTACAGTTTACAGCCCTCTGGCTAAGATAATTTAATAGCATATGGAATGAATCTATATTTTGAAAATAATAAAAGATAGAAACCATGAATCAATAAATTTGTTTCTCTTATTAAAACCAACAAACAAGGGAGATGGAAAGGAAGTGACAGTTATGTCCTCAATATTAATGCTACTGGGTTATATTCACACATCACCAGCATAGGGTTTGGTTAAATTGAATTAGCAGCTTCCTCTATGCTCCTGCTATGTCCTCTTTGAACATCTTGGAAAGGAAACACAAGTTTTAAATCAAATGGAAAAGTCACAATGAGTTCCCAATTTGCTCCCAAAAGCATTTTCTTGTTTGTGCTGATACACTTGTCTTCTTGAACAATTCGCTACAGTTTTTATCTCAATTGAACTTTCCATAGCTTTCCTTTGGGCCAGCTTTTTTGAATTTATGAATTTTTTCAATATGCTTCCCTGCTGACTCGGTGCACTCTTGGGTCTCCCCTACATCCATATCCAAGTACGGCTCTGATCCACTTACACATTGGCAAGACCACAAGAACATATCAATCAAAACCCAACCCATTGTCAACAAGGAAATATAGGTCCATATGTTATTGAGAGTTCTTCTTTGTTACTACCTGATAAACTATCTCAAGTGATAAGGCACATCACACTTGTTCTTCCAAGAAAGAGATAAAAAGTTTTCACTGAAATTTAGTGGACTGAGATCTCAAGATCAATAATTTTATTAGAGGGTTTTCCCTCAGCATGGACTAAACCAAAAAAAAGCCAATCTTCTCCACATTATCAAAGCTTTCAAGAAAAGGAAAGTACTAAACTCCATCAATTTTCCAAAACCGATCTATGTGAAGCTTGGATTTTTTTCCATATTTTATTTTTAATTGTTTGAAGAAATAGTTGATAAAAAAAGCAATTAATTTTTTTTTTAAATGTGTACTGTGACAATCTTGTCAGTTAGGATGGTTAAGATAAGCACATGTACAGATTTTTAACTTTTAATAACTGTGGACAACATTTAAGATACACAAGGCTATTGCATAAAACAGACTGTGTCCATGGATAATATAAAAACTAAAAGAATAGCTGCTGGAACAAGAACTGGCTATGAGAATAAATATAGAAATAATTGCTACTCCCAAAAGAAGGTCGTGCTGCAGAGACAAACGCGCCAACATAGGCACATCTCTTAAAAGTAGAAATCCAAAGTTGACTTTGATATACTTTTTCCAGCTGAAGCCCCTCAACGCAGCAAACATTTATACACCTCCATTTTCTCCAAATCAATAAAACACAAACCCCGGTGCAAGATGTGTACTATGTATCTGAATCTGCATTTCTTTTAATGGCCAGACTAGTCTTCCAGACCCTGCCACATTGCATATTTGCAATTTCCTATTGCACTTGACATTCCCTGTTCAATTTGCTAAACAGACAAACCAAAGCTCTCATTCTAGGCTATAAATAATTTTTACCTAAACTTGACAGGGAAAAAACTGTCTTGTTGAAGTTAAGAAGGGTTCATAACTACACCTATAATTTGGCTGAGGGATTATTTCAAAAACATTAAGAAAGAGACAGGTAGAATTTGGCAGCTTTTGAGAAAGCTTAAGGAGGAACTGTGTTGTGTTATTATTATCTTCTTTTTTTTTATCCTCCCATATTCATGGCCTTGTCACATTCATGTCCAAGGCCACCATGTGACTTAAGAAGGTGATAAGACGCATCACGTGAATTCCTCTCCTGCTCAACTCTGTGAAAAAAAGTCAAAACAAAGAGAAGTAAAACAGAAGCTAAAACATCCAGATTATTATCATTATTGCTTTAATAGTTTCCTTTAGTTTCATGTGACAAAACAGAAACGTGGCCTAGGTCTATACATTTTTTCAGAGATTACTCTAAATATAATATGTTGGCTGGCTTCAAAAGTTTACAAAAGGCAGGGTTTCTTCTTCAACTGCCACATCTTTATTAATCTTACGTATACAGTGTGCATAATATTTGATTGTGGGCATTTGATGGATAAATTAACTGCACTTCCTTGAAGATAATTCTCTTTGATGCCTAATGTTGTAACGACCTATCCCTTGCATAAATTATTTATTTTTCAATTTTACTCCAAACATATAAAGGTAACAAGTAACAAAGGCATTGCAATAAAATCTTTCCTTTCTTCATTGAATTGACAGTGTAGTCTCAACTAACTCACATCTATGTGGAAGTCATACATTTCACTACTTTGGCCAAAGTATTCTCATTCAGTACTTCGAATGAAGGTCATCTATCATAAACACTACTCAGGGCCGATTTGACTTAAGGCTATCTTACACTACGCATAGGCTTAGTCCTTCATTGGATTATCTATCATCCCAGACTATCCTACGACAATCTAATCTACTAGAAATGAACCAGCATAACAAGTAAATCACTTAATCCCTCCTATACTGGAAATCTTTATCCTAGGAGTCTCTCAAGCTTACCTCAGTTAACCTAATAACTTTAAGCTAACTGAATATACTTGACTCCTATCCTCATTTCGATCCTAGTATATATTAGCTAGTAAAGCCATATTCTCCTCATATGGAGTTCATTCAGTTAATGCAATCACACAAGTATGCACCTTCTATCCTTCTTTATCTAGAATGCCTTATTTATACTTTTCATAGTAAAAATGCATCTTTTAAACTCTAAACATCATATTCCCTAGATGCAAGCTATTATGTTGAATATTGAACATACAGCAGAAGTTCAAGAACATATACCTATTTAAGCACAGATATAAAACATAATCTTTTCAAAATAAGTAAGAATTAAAAGTGCATTGGATAGTAGAAGAATATCCCATGCCTGGATTAAAGCTTTTCCCAAAATTTGTTGAACTCGGGTAATTCACACAACATTTCCAGCACTTCAAATTAGCTTGGAAAAATCCTCTTTCCAATTTCTACCTTTCTCACACAAAAATTCCTCTTCAATTTCACTAAACTTCATTCAGTATTCTCTCTAAACTTCTCACTCAGAATTGTGTAATTCAACTGGTAATGATACAGCTGAATTTAAGAATAAATATTCAGAAGAAACAATTGTGAAGTATTGGTAATTAAGAATGATGGACAGGGCGGCCTTTTATAGAGCCCTAGCCCTTTTGCTTTCCACTTTTGCAAGCATGTAAGTTGCCACAACTGCATTTTGATTAATTCAACCACTATGTGGCAGATTTTTACTTCCATACTCAGTTGTTTAGAGATGAATCGACCTCCATAACTGACAGCAAATTGGAGAAAGTTTCAAACTGCACATGTTAAATAAAGAAGAATCGACACCTACAGGAAATGGCGCCAACTGTGAAAATGATTCATCAAATTGGAAAAGGTCTTGGCCATTCACAAAACACATCATCCTTTCTCAGGCTGTGTCGCCCCTTATTCCCTGCTAGTTTGATTTATTCTTCTAGGAGAAGCGCACCTCCCAGGCGTGTATTTCTCAGGCGCCTTATTTCATTTTCATGCATTAGCATTTCAATAGTTTGAAAAGCAAATATTTTAATTTCCAATAGTTTGCAACATTATTATTTCAAGTGATAGGAAATATTTCGATTTCCTATGTTTCCAATGATTTAAATTTATCAAAATAAGAATAGCCCAATTCATGATTGGTGAATAATAATTCGTTGAAAGATATTCATCGATTTTCCATAGTTTAGACTTTAATATTCACTCTAAGTGAGATATAATCTTTTATCCACTTTAAGAGATTTATAAGATTATTAAACTATATATATATATATTAACAATTAATATATACAGATATATATATATATATGTATTTATGTATATATCGTTTAGTAACCATATCGTAATCCGATATGTACATATATACATACATATATATGTAAATTACCAAGCAATAATAACATAATATTATTTATCCACAGATAATAGGTAGTGTATATATATATATATATATATATACATGTATATACTTGTATATATCTCAGTGTACACTTATGTGTATGTAAACCATATCCACACATACATATGAGCATATCCATCTCTCGATCATATGTCTGTATCGATATGTTTATACATATGGACACCTGTACATACTACATACATGTGTATACATACCCACTCAACCTAGTCACTTATGTCCATTTATGTTATCCTCACAATGATCATTGTACAGTAAGTCAGATACACAAATAAACATCACTTATACATGCATTCAGAAGTAGACACAACTCCTAATGCCAACATACAAGCCTACGGACGACTTACCCATAACTCAAACAAATTGACTTAGCTTACTTAGTCTAAGGGACGTGTGTGTGTATGCTCAAATGGTTCTCGTTACTAACTTACTATTTACCCGACCAAGCTCCTCGCCCGAGTGATATTTCTCCTCTACTTGGAGGAATGGTTCGCACACCTGCATTCAATGACACGCTAATGGGAGTCATATGTTCACAACGAAACAATATACATGAAACATCTCAAAAGTTAGAATAAACATTATTCAACAACTTACATGCAACATTCATCTAGGATTACATCAATAGAAGTAACAATCAAATGAGACAATCATTAAATGGAACACATTATATTGATAACAAGAAACAACATGTTTTATTCATCACATTGATTCAATCATTACAACAAATTGCCCTATGCAATAGTAGCTATACAATCGGGGTGTAACAAATGTAGTACAATGAAGATCTCCAACATGATGGCAAACTTTTAGCAATGCTTGTATGTTCTAGCATTCTTCAAGAGTCTTCCATGTCTAGAGGAAAGTAATTCAATTTAGAATTAAGGGAAAGACTTATAAACTTTATTTTTAACTTTTTTTCACGTGTTGTCTTTAAAATATTTGTTAAGAAATGATTTTGACTTTTCTTGTTTTTGTCATTACTGATGTTGAATTAGTTATAACTTTAGTACTCAAATGCACATTAGCACTGAATTCATTCATTGTACACAAAAACAATATGAATAAACAGGTCCATAAATTGAGGTCCTAAATTTATGGTTTTTAATATAGTAAATCATATCTGTGTAAGGGAAAAATCATACCATGTGTTTTACTTTTAAGGAATGATTAAATAGTTTAAATTTGTTAAATATTGATAGGCAAAAAATTTGTGCCCTATGGTGCAACTGATAGTAAATGTTAGTTTTATGTTTTTCTTCAGTACCTCTTCTTCACAACTATTATAGCTGCAATTATTTTGGTTTCTTATTTTACTTTTGTACCCTAATGCTCAAGAATGATCATTTGTGACTCTAATTTGGTATGTTTCTTCCCTTTGTCTTCACTAGTCAGCCCAGATTTAATATTAAATTTTCTCTTGGCAATTTACTTGAGCTACATAGTGCATGTGGAAACAATAAGCAAATCTCATAAAATCCTTCAGCATCATTCACTTCCTGAACTTATATTTTTTTAAACAGTCAATTCTCTTTAGCAGATGTTAAAAATTGTAAAATGTATTCCAAGATATAGCAGTTCATGAACAACTAATCAATCATTTCTCTTCTAAATCACCAGGATAAATGTCATAAACTCGCTAGCCATTTCACTGCTTAATCTTAGGATCAAGTTCACAATACTTGGCAAATCCCTGTCCTTCCTAAGTTCAGAGATCTTTTCAAATGATAGGAATTGTGGTGAATCTATTGACATTGCAGAAAGTATTTAGTGTATTCCAAGATGGAATGGTTCCTGAACAACTAACCAATCATTTCTCTTCTAAATCACCTGGATAAAAGTAATAACTTACTAGCCATTTCACTGCTTAATTTTGGGATTAAGTTCATCATATTTGGCAAATCTCTGTCCTTCCTAATTTCAGTGATCTTTTCAAGTGACAGGAGATGTGGTGAATCTATTGACATAAAAGTTTGTATAGTCACATTTTCCACTTTTTTAAAATTGGATGATGCATTACATATTAGTTTGCTGCACAATATTCCCAGTTTCCTGTATTTGGCTACTCTGTTAATCTGAATCGGATAGCTGAGATCAAATTGCCACATAACAAATTTCTAACATTTTTTTTTGTATACATCTTCTGTCTATAAGATAAGTTATTCATTTTCTTATATTCTTCCTTTCAGAATAGGTATTGCTTACCCTTTGTTGGCGATTCTGTATATTCTTCCATGATTGTTTTCCTAAAATCCATTTGCAGTTTCTTTTCAAACACAATTTCTCTCTGGGAGAAAATTTTGCTTGAAGAGTGTGCGACAACAAAATCTAGAACTTTTCTGGTTAGATATTTCAAGTTTCAGCAATCCATATTTGTAGAGGACAAGAAGTTTCTGTACAAAATTCATAAGAGCTTCCAATAACTGCCATGATTCTTTTATGCTCTCTTCTAGGAATTTTTCATATCTTCTATAAGCTTTTCAAACTGAGAATTTTTCTTTTATTCTAAGTGTCATACTTTATAACAAGATTTTGCTGTTAGCAGATCTCAATGTTTGAAAGTCTTGAGTGTTGTTTTGTTTTTTACCCCTATTTTCATTAAGGATTTTAGTATTTTATAGCGTACACTAACTTATTAGAAACAATCTAAGTTAAAAACAAATATTTTTTCATTAGCTAATGTTATAGTAAGCCTTTTTGTTCCTTTTAGCTAGCTTCCACAATATTTTGTTCCTTACAACTCAAAAAAAAATGAGCAAGATAACTTGATGCAAATATTTGGCTTTGTTGCAGTTCAAATTTTAAATTCAAACAGGATATTTCTGTTAAACAATCAACCATACGCTGCTCTAATTTTATTGCCAATATTAGGAATAAACAAACATGGATACCTAAGGCATTGTGTGAAGCCCAATTGTATGAAGATCCAATAAAGTATTGATTTTCAATATAGATGAAGTGCTGTGCAGATCGGATGGCTTCAACATAAGCTGTATGTATACTCATGTCAATGACCAGATTTTTTCCACAGGTAAGATTCTGTCAATAAAAGGAAGAGAATGTGTATGAGAAAATATCTCATAGAAATTAATAGCAATGATGATTCTGCTCTAAGAATCTCATAGTAAAACCAAAATAAAAAGTGATTAAATCCTTATCAAGTTGCTACCACAGCCTCAGCTTCTTTTGTGTCTTTTGGAAAGCCTTTGACAGAACTTGAGTCAATTGATCGGAAAATCTGAAGAAATAAACAAGATACAAAAAACATGAGTTTTGTAAAAAAGAAAATCTTATATAAAATTGTTAGCTAAACCGTAAATTAGTTGTAATTTGAAATTTTAGTGATGATAATAGCCTGACTCCTCTACCTGCACATGCCATGTCTCCGGATCATTTTGATCAAACATGTTTAGCTCCGAGATGCCTATGATGTCTGGAAGTCGATCTAATTTCAGAAGTGAATCTTCACTCCATTGTTTTAGTTTTCCAAGGCCATGACGCTTTGCTGCCTTAGTCCAGCGCTGCTCAAAATTTGTCAGAACATCATATGCTGCAGGCCCATCTATTTTGCAGTGTAAATCATGCCATGGCTCTCTTGGTCCACCAAAATCTATACCTCCCTGCCAACCATTACCAGCAAATAAATAATTTTCCAAATTTACCTTGAAAGCCTATAATTTGTTAGCAAGCATGGAAACACTATGCAAACAACATCACAACAAAACACAAATACAAACACTGTCCCTAATGTTTTACATTGATCCTTTCAAGGGCTTTTGTTCCACTTGGGCACATGGGGCAAACCCAAGGAGAACTCGTGCGACAAAATCTATAAGTGTTTAATGGAAAAAGAAAAAATAAAAAGAGGAAGACCCTTACTAACCCTAAAAAGTGACTTCTAAATAACTAACAACATGCAAAACAAAAGCTGCTAGTGGGAGTGTTTCCAGCACTAATGAACCAGCTGATGATGCCGATGCTCACAAAGAAGAGAAATGTGATTATTTGTACTGATTTCCAATGTACAGTTGCACTAAAATAGTAAAATCTAATATATACGTTTTTTATTTGACAATTGACATTCAATTATCAATTACCAGCTATATATATATATATATATATCCATTTGACGTTTGAGTGAAGCTCATCCTTAAGGGGAAAGACACTTCAGTATGTTGCAGGGCCAAGAACTATACTTTATGACATCAAAAGTTGAATATGTTTACATATCCACATTCCTCTCAAAAAGCTATACAATTTTTAAAACAAGGCACCTTGTTTCAACTTTCAAGTCCGTATTCAAAAGTTATAGATTCTGGAATATGGGTTAAAACTGTCAGTAGAGGCAGTTTTTGAAAATGTTAGTGGTAGTTTTGAAAGTGTCTGTGGAAGATTTGCAACTGCTGGGGAAGTCTTAAAACCACCTACTGTTGAAAGTGAGAATTTCACCAAAATTGGAAAATAAGCAGAAATTCGATGGTTGACTGACCCTGTCTCTTTGGCTTCTGTGTAGGAGGATTGTACACACAAGGGAAGTTTTCTAGCACTCTATAAGAACCAGTTAGGAGTCTAAAGCAGGGAGGAGGAAAATTGAATGTAGTATCTTTAAGAAGTAGAAGTTGAAATAGTTATAGGATTGATAAAAGTTGTGAAACACTTTGTACTTGTCAATTCTGAGTAATACACTCCAATAGAAACCAATTGTCTCTAACAACCGAATTTTTCATCCCTTTGGAGTTTTCCCAGTACCAATTCCTGCCTTGTGTTGCATTAACATTTCAGTTTCTTCATTTCTCTGTGTAGCAGCATTCCAATTCTTCCATTAATGACTGTCATTTGGATTCCAAGTTGACCAGCAATCCATAAGTTTAATTCCCTAGTTTCTAAACTAACTTTGGCAGAAATTACAGATCAATTGGTATCAAAGCCATAAGTTCTTTGAGGCTTGAAAGAATTTTTTGGGTGACAGAGAGGTTTTTGTGTGTATAACCCTTGTTTTACAAACTCTTCTCAAGGTGTGCAAGTTGTAAAGGAGCAGTTGTGAGTCTGTGACCAAGTTGCAGAAGAAGAAGCTTGAATACATCTAAGATAGCTTAGTACAAGCACTGGGATAAAACCAAGCTCTTTAGAAAAAACAGCACCATTTGATTAAGAGAATTGAAGAGTTGCAAGTTGAGAAGAAGGAAGAAGGACCAATATAATTTCTTTGTTGGAATCCTTGAGCAATTGCAACAAGAGTTGATAGAGA
>VDFB02280036.1:0-20311 GCA_007258455.2 Sequoia sempervirens | reverse complement strand
TAAGAATGATGAACAAGGCGGCCTTTTATAGAGCCCCAACCCTTTTGCTTTCCACTTCTGCAGGCATGTAAGTTGCCACAATTGCATTTTGATTAATTCAACCACTATGTGGCGGATTTTTACTTCCATACTCAGTTGTTTAGAGATGAATCGACCTCTATAATTGACAACAAATTGGAAAAAGTTTCAAACTGCACATGTTAAATAAAGAAGAATCGACACCTACAGGAAATGGCGCCAACTGTGAAAATGATTCATCAAATTGGAAATGGTCTTGGCTATTCACAAAACACATCATCCTTTCTTAGGCTGCGTCGCCCCTTATTCCCTGCTGGTTTGATTTATTCTTCTAGGAGAAGGGCACCTCCTAGGCGTGTATTTCTCAGGCGCCTTTTTTCATTTTCATGCATTAGCATTTCAATAGTTTGAAAAGCAAATAGTTTAATTTCCAATAGTTTGCCACATTATTATTTCAAGTGATAGGAAATATTTCGATTTCCTATGTTTCCAATGATTTAAAGTTATCAAAATAAGAATAGCCCGATTCATGATTGGTGAATAATAATCAGTTGAAAGATATTCATCGATTTTCCATATTTTAGACTTTAATATTCACTCTAAGTGAGATATAATCTTTTATCCACTTTAAGAGATTTATAATATTATTAAACTATATATTTATATATATATATATATTATTTTACTATAATATATATACATATATTTACACTATATAATATATATATATATATGTATTTATGTATATATCGTTTAGTAACCATATCGTAATCCGATATGTACATATATACATACATATATATGTAAATTACCAAGCAATAATAACATAATATTATTTATCCACAGATAATAGGTAGTGTATATATATATATATACATGTATATACTTGTATATATCTCAGTGTACACTTATGTGTATGTAAACCATATCCACACATACATATGAGCATATCCATCTCTCGATCATATGTCTGTATCGATATGTTTATACATATGGACACCTGTACATACTACATACATGTGTATACATACCCACTCAACCTATAAACTTATGTCCATTTATGTTATCCTCACAATGATCATTGTACAGTAAGTCAGATACACAAATAAACATCACTTATACATGCATTCAGAAGTAGACACAACTCCTAATGCCAACATACAAGCCTACGGACGACTTACCCATAACTCAAACAAATTGACTTAGCTTACTTAGTCTAAGGGACGTGTGTGTGTATGCTCAAATGGTTCTCGTTACTAACTTACTATTTACCCGACCAAGCTCCTCGCCCGAGTGATATTTCTCCTCTACTTGGAGGAATGGTTCGCACACCTGCATTCAATGACACGCTAATGGGAGTCATATGTTCACAACGAAACAATATACATGAAACATCTCAAAAGTTAGAATAAACATTATTCAACAACTTACATGCAACATTCATCTAGGATTACATCAATAGAAGTAACAATCAAATGAGACAATCATTAAATGGAACACATTCATATTGATAACAAGAAACAACATGTTTTATTCATCACATTGATTCAATCATTACAACGAATTGCCCTATGCAATAGTAGCTATACAATCGGGGTGTAACAAATGTGGTACAATGAAGATCTCCAACATGATGGCAAACTTTTAGCAATGCTTGTATGTTCTAGCATTCTTCAAGAGTCTTCCATGTCTAGACGAAAGTAATTCAATTTAGAATTAAGGGAAAGACTTATAAACTTTACTCTTAACTTTTTTTTCACATGTGTTGTCTTTAAAATATTTGTTAAGAAATGATTTTGACTTTTCTTGTTTTTGTCATTACTGATGTTGAATTAGTTATAACTTTAGTACTCAAATGCACATTAGCACTGAATTCATTCATTGTACACAAAAACAATATGAATAAACAGGTCCATAAATTGAGGTCCTAAATTTATGGTTTTTAATATAGTAAATCATATCTGTGTAAGGGAAAAATCATACCATGTGTTTTACTTTTAAGGAATGATTAAATAGTTTAAATTTGTTAAATATTGATAGGCAAAAAATTTGTGCCCTATGGTGCAACTGATAGTAAATGTTAGTTTTATGTTTTTCTTCAGTACCTCTTCTTCACAACTATTATAGCTGCAATTATTTTGGTTTCTTATTTTACTTTTGTACCCTAATGCTCAAGAATGATCATTTGTGACTCTAATTTGGTATGTTTCTTCCCTTTGTCTTCACTAGTCAGCCCAGATTTAATATTAAATTTTCTCTTGGCAATTTACTTGAGCTACATAGTGCATGTGGAAACAATAAGCAAATCTCATAAAATCCTTCAGCATCATTCACTTCCTGAACTTATATTTTTTTAAACAGTCAATTCTCTTTAGCAGATGTTAAAAATTGTAAAATGTATTCCAAGATATAGCAGTTCATGAACAACTAATCAATCATTTCTCTTCTAAATCACCAGGATAAATGTCATAAACTCGCTAGCCATTTCACTGCTTAATCTTAGGATCAAGTTCACAATACTTGGCAAATCCCTGTCCTTCCTAAGTTCAGAGATCTTTTCAAATGATAGGAATTGTGGTGAATCTATTGACATTGCAGAAAGTATTTAGTGTATTCCAAGATGGAATGGTTCCTGAACAACTAACCAATCATTTCTCTTCTAAATCACCTGGATAAAAGTAATAACTTACTAGCCATTTCACTGCTTAATTTTGGGATTAAGTTCATCATATTTGGCAAATCTCTGTCCTTCCTAATTTCAGTGATCTTTTCAAGTGACAGGAGATGTGGTGAATCTATTGACATAAAAGTTTGTATAGTCACATTTTCCACTTTTTTAAAATTGGATGATGCATTACATATTAGTTTGCTGCACAATATTCCCAGTTTCCTGTATTTGGCTACTCTGTTAATCTGAATCGGATAGCTGAGATCAAATTGCCACATAACAAATTTCTAACATTTTTTTTTGTATACATCTTCTGTCTATAAGATAAGTTATTCATTTTCTTATATTCTTCCTTTCAGAATAGGTATTGCTTACCCTTTGTTGGCGATTCTGTATATTCTTCCATGATTGTTTTCCTAAAATCCATTTGCAGTTTCTTTTCAAACACAATTTCTCTCTGGGAGAAAATTTTGCTTGAAGAGTGTGCGACAACAAAATCTAGAACTTTTCTGGTTAGATATTTCAAGTTTCAGCAATCCATATTTGTAGAGGACAAGAAGTTTCTGTACAAAATTCATAAGAGCTTCCAATAACTGCCATGATTCTTTTATGCTCTCTTCTAGGAATTTTTCATATCTTCTATAAGCTTTTCAAACTGAGAATTTTTCTTTTATTCTAAGTGTCATACTTTATAACAAGATTTTGCTGTTAGCAGATCTCAATGTTTGAAAGTCTTGAGTGTTGTTTTGTTTTTTACCCCTATTTTCATTAAGGATTTTAGTATTTTATAGCGTACACTAACTTATTAGAAACAATCAAAGTTAAAAACAAATATTTTTTCATTGGCTAATGTTATAGTAAGCCTTTTTGTTCCTTTTAGCTAGCTTCCACAATATTTTGTTCCTTACAACTCAAAAAAAAATGAGCAAGATAACTTGATGCAAATATTTGGCTTTGCTGCAGTTCAAATTTTAAATTCAAACAGGATATTTCTGTTAAACAATCAACCATACGCTGCTCTAATTTTATTGCCAATATTAGGAATAAACAAACATGGATACCTAAGGCATTGTGTGAAGCCCAATTGTATGAAGATCCAATAAAGTATTGATTTTCAATATAGATGAAGTGCTGTGCAGATCGGATGGCTTCAACATAAGCTGTATGTATACTCATGTCAATGACCAGATTTTTTCCACAGGTAAGATTCTGTCAATAAAAGGAAGAGAATGTATATGAGAAAATATCTCATAGAAATTAATAGCAATGATGATTCTGCTCTAAGAATCTCATAGTAAAACCAAAATAAAAAGTGATTAAATCCTTGTCAAGTTGCTACCACAGCCTCAGCTTCTTTTGTGTCTTTTGGAAAGCCTTTGACAGAACTTGAGTCAATTGATCGGAAAATCTGAAGAAATAAACAAGATACAAAAAACATGAGTTTTGTAAAAAAGAAAATCTTATATAAAATTGTTAGCTAAACTGTAAATTAGTTGTAATTTGAAATTTTAGTGATGATAATAGCCTGACTCCTCTACCTGCACATGCCATGTCTCCGGATCATTTTGATCAAACATGTTTAGCTCTGAGATGCCTATGATGTCTGGAAGTCGATCTAATTTCAGAAGTGAATCTTCACTCCATTGTTTTAGTTTTCCAAGGCCATGACGCTTTGCTGCCTTAGTCCAGCGCTGCTCAAAATTTGTCAGAACATCATATGCTGCAGGCCCATCTATTTTGCAGTGTAAATCATGCCATGGCTCTCTTGGTCCACCAAAATCTATACCTCCCTGCCAACCATTACCAGCAAATAAATAATTTTCCAAATTTACCTTGAAAGCCTATAATTTGTTAGCAAGCATGGAAACACTATGCAAACAACATCACAACAAAACACAAATACAAACACTGTCCCTAATGTTTTACATTGATCCTTTCAAGGGCTTTTGTTCCACTTGGGCACATGGGGCAAACCCAAGGAGAACTCGTGCGACAAAATCTATAAGTGTTTAATGGAAAAAGAAAAAATAAAAAGAGGAAGACCCTTACTAACCCTAAAAAGTGACTTCTAAATAACTAACAACATGCAAAACAAAAGCTGCTAGTGGGAGTGTTTCCAGCACTAATGAACCAGCTGATGATGCCGATGCTCACAAAGAAGAGAAATGTGATTATTTGTACTGATTTCCAATGTACAGTTGCACTAAAATAGTAAAATCTAATATATACGTTTTTTATTTGACAATTGACATTCAATTATCAATTACCAGCTATATTTATATATATATATCCATTTGACGTTTGAGTGAAGCTCATCCTTAAGGGGAAAGACACTTCAGTATGTTGCAGGGCCAAGAACTATACTTTATGACATCAAAAGTTGAATATGTTTACATATCCACATTCCTCTCAAAAAGCTATACAATTTTTAAAACAAGGCACCTTGTTTCAACTTTCAAGTCCGTATTCAAAAGTTATAGATTCTGGAATATGGGTTAAAACTGTCAGTAGAGGCAGTTTTTGAAAATGTTAGTGGTAGTTTTGAAAGTGTCTGTGGAAGATTTGCAACTGCTGGGGCAGTCTTAAAACCACCTACTGTTGAAAGCGAGAATTTCACCAAAATTGGAAAATAAGCAGAAATTCGATGGTTGACTGACCCTGTCTCTTTGGCTTCTGTGTAGGAGGATTGTACACACAAGGGAAGTTTTCTAGCACTCTATAAGAACCAGTTAGGAGTCTAAAGCAGGGAGGAGGAAAATTGAATGCAGTATCTTTAAGAAGTAGAAGTTGAAATAGTTATAGGATTGATAAAAGTTGTGAAACACTTTGTACTTGTCAATTCTGAGTAATACACTCCAATAGAAACCAATTGTCTCTAACAACCGAATTTTTCATCCCTTTGGAGTTTTCCCAGTACCAATTCCTGCCTTGTGTTGCATTAACATTTCAGTTTCTTCATTTCTCTGTGTAGCAGCATTCCAATTCTTCCATTAATGACTGTCATTTGGATTCCAAGTTGACCAGCAATCCATAAGTTTAATTCCCTAGTTTCTAAACTAACTTTGGCAGAAATTACAGATCAATTGGTATCAAAGCCATAAGTTCTTTGAGGCTTGAAAGAATTTTTTGGGTGACAGAGAGGTTTTTGTGTGTATAACCCTTGTTTTACAAACTCTTCTCAAGGTGTGCAAGTTGTAAAGGAGCAGTTGTGAGTCTGTGACCAAGTTGCAGAAGAAGAAGCTTGAATACATCTAAGATAGCTTAGTACAAGCACTGGGATAAAACCAAGCTCTTTAGAAAAAACAGCACCATTTGATTAAGAGAATTGAAGAGTTGCAAGTTGAGAAGAAGGACCAATATAATTTCTTTGTTGGAATCCTTGAGCAATTGCAACAAGAGTTGATAGAGAAGAATGCACTTCTATCAAAGCTCCAAGAAGAGAAAGAAGAGTTTATCAACAAGAGTGGACCAGCCCCTTCTCAAGAAGAACAAACTATGGAAAACACATGCAAGAGCATCTTTTTTCTTCAAAGATTTGAAATCCAATGATTCCATTTGCCAATTTGAAATGCATACCAAAGGAATAGGCTCCATATTGCTTGCAAGGATGGAATATAACAAAAGATGACTTAGCAAGGATGACCAAGGAATACTTCAACTATAAGAACACTTCGTGCCCTAGTTTTCTATGCTTGTTTTTGTTTTGTATTTTTTGGTGTTTTTGTGAGGGTTTTCTACTTTTTTTGTTTTTTTGAAATATGTATTGAAATAAAACGCAAAGCATAAAGAAATACAATTAACTATGATAAACAACTCCTCCAATATATATCTTATTACTCAGTATTCAAAGAGAATAGCTTATTACAATCATACCCGAAGTTATTTGAAAACATGCAGCTGCTGTTCACCACTTGCAGCTGAAAAAAGCACTTCATAGAATGGTTCGATTCTCCCTCAATAGGGTGCCTTTTTGCTCGATGCCTGCATGGGTGTCTTCTTCAATGATGGGCGCACCTATAGGAATTTATTGGGAATTTTTGAAGCCCTCTATAAGCCAAATCGCCCCCCTAGAGAAGGCTGACCCCTGCTGCAAATGGTGGCTGGTAAAAGCAAGGCCGTACTTCTTTTGAATCTGATTTATCACTACGAGGATAAATTTGCAACACCTCTTCTCAATCTTGCAATCTCTGAATAATGCAATCAAACCCTCAATTTGTCTCTCCAATTTGCACAAATAGAACACCTGTATGATGCCCTCTGTATGCCAAATTCAACAGATATTTCACTACTTCAAAAGGCTGCAATCACTGAAGAAGGAACGTTCTCCAATGGCTCGAAGATTGAAAACCCTTAGCTTTCACTTCTCAAACACAAATTCATCAACAACAATGCTCAATCGAATGAATGGCAAAAAACTCCAAAATGAAATATATATGTCCTCGTGAAGAAGTCAACTTCTCCCAAAAAGGCATTTAATAACATAAAAATGTTATTTATTTGCATCTTTTAATATTTCATTAAGGACTTAGGAGTTGGCGCCCACTAATTAATTCATCAAGTTGGCCCCCTTTTTAATGATGATTTGACCCTCAAGTTATAACATTAAGTTATAACATTAAAATATCACCTTTTAATTAATTAATGTTATTTGAGCCAAATAACATTAATAACTCCTTGAATACATCATGTTGCATCACACCATCTAAATTGTGGGCTAATCTGATGAATCTCCATACGACCACACGCCTTACTAAAAATAGTAAGGGTTCTACTCTGTCCATACCTGACTTACTATAAATAGTAAGTTGAGCATACTGAGTCCCGGAACCCTCAAACGAAAGCCAAAGTTGATCATCACTGAACACTGGAAGTGATACAATCCTCAAAAGACCCTCTAATCACCTTCATTAGCCTATGAGGGTCATAATGGTAGGCTAATCTACTAAATACTGATGTCTCACTTTGGAGGGGACATTACATCAACCCATCATAGTGAAAGAAAAACCAACATTTGAGGGACTTGGTTATGCAAGCATGGAGATTAGAGGAAGCTCTATGGGGTCTTCATTATGCACAAATCAAGGACAGCCCATGAGATGTAATGTCCCCATTTTGGCCATACGCTCTTCTTTGACTGATAGCCTATTTCCGGAAATCCGTAGGTTGATCAAAAGTGAAATTAGGGTTTCCTTGCTTGGAGGTTTGTGGAATTTCTAGGTATTTACTATTTTTAGTAAATACTAATTTTGGCAGTGGTTCAGCTGTCAGCTTTCATTAAGTCTTGCTTCCAGCTCAGTTCTGCTTTCTGTTGGTTTTGAGGTAAACTTACTATTTTTGGCAGTGGCTATTTTTAGTAAGTCTAATTTTGGTAGTGGCATCATCAGCAGTTCAACTCAATTCATCTTGTTATCCATCAGTCTCAGTTTGGCTTTGGGTTTGGTTTTCTCCTTGGACCGAAGTTTCTAATTTAGTCATTTCATGTCTTGAAGTTGTACCCTTATGCCTTCAGGCTTGATGACTTCAAGTTGTTTTTAAAGAAGGGGACATAAGTAGGGGTCAAGGAGCATTAATTATTTAATAAATGCTTTATTGTTGCAATATGAAATGGATGCCTAAAGGGGAAGTTGAATGATATTTTATTATTTCAAAAAGTAAAAGGCAAAAGGTGGCGCTCTTTTGGAAGTTGAAGTGATTCAACTTCTTGGAATTTGAAGAGTTCTTGTTGCTTCATTTGCCAACAAAAGCTTATATATTGCTGCTGTTTGAAGAGCTGATTATCCATGAATTCTATGCTAATGTTATGCTGTCAAAATGACAACTTGGTTTTTACTTCGAGGGATGCTTACCTCCTAGTTTCAATCCAATTTCGTGTTTGAAATACAACACCTAGTTGGTTTTCATTGCTGCTTCTCATCCAGACTAGCAGATTGAGCTCAACAGTTGAAGTTTTTAATGATATTTTAATTTTGAAGTTGCTGATGCAGTCACAGCGAAAGGGTTTTTGCAGCTTTTTGTGTGAATTTAATTTGCTTGTGGGTACTTTTCCAATCCATTCCTACACCCAAGGCGACCATCTTTGGAGAGTTTCAGATTTTAATTTTGAGTTGTTGATTTTTACTTGTCAAAATCGCCCCTCATGAAGGCCGTACCATTCTTGCTGCATTGGGATTCGTGTAAGAATTAAATTACGAGTTTTTGTTGCTGTTTCTTCATCTAATGTTGGGCGCCTATCTTCCAGCAGCTCATTGGTTTTCGTTTCACACAAAACGGAGGTATTTTGAGTGAGTTGTGAATATTTCTTTGAATTTCACAGTTGCTGATCAGAATTTCCAGAATTGTTATTTTACATCAGACTTGTTTAAGTTTGAATCTTCAGTCCTTTCTTCATCATTTATTGTTGATGTCTAACATGGAATCATCCATTATCATGGTACATTAAATCTATTGTAATTTTCATGTAATTTGCAGCTCTTTTTCCATATTGTAAGACTGTAAACAGTAGTACTGTTCCAGTCCTTTATTGCTGCAATTCTTTCTTTAATTTCACATTAGTACCCCTGGATGGTTTACCGCCAGTGTGGATAATTGGATTTGTATTACTCTTTTACCCACTTTCATAGTGGAGAATCCCCACAGTTCTGTGGATGCCCGCCGCAGCGGATGAATTGTTTTAATTGTAATCTTTCCCCCCACTGTTTGGTGGTAGTGTGGAAATGCTTTTTCATGGCTAGTTATCCGCCTATCAGTTTCTAGTTTCAATTCAACACTCTGTCATATGTTAGCACCTCGCCCTCAGTGGGATCTTGAGTGCACATTCTTGACGTTGAGTAGTTTTCTTTCAAGCATTTTCATTTAGCTCCTCCGCCATATGACAACACCTATCCCTCATTGGGGTTGAGTGTGCATTCTTGGTGTGAGTTCATTTCAAGTTCAATTTTCTATTTGGAGCTAACGCTAACGGAGTTGATTATGTGCTGGTTATGTGTGTTAATTCATCAAAAAAAAATTGGTTAGCATATTTCAGTGGTATCGGAGTAGAAGATCTTGCCATCCTGTGAATAAGACAGAGTCAGTTGACAGATGAGTGATAGAGAAATCAGATTCTTCACCTAAGTTCAGTTTAGCTTTCAGAAGTTCTTAAGATGTTGCATTTTTTGAGGTCCAGGAATCGTGAGAAGTCAGATTTGATTATGGCTTCTGAAGAATGTCAGTTCAAGAGGCAGTGTGAACATGAGGCTTCCATACTCCGTAAAGAATATCAGAACATGACAGATGAGTTTAAGAATGATGTTTCATTTGACACCTTTTTGAATTGTGCGGTGATTCATAATCCTGGAAAGTTGTCTATGGTCAACTACATCAAGAAAATGATTAAAGAGGAAGCAGAACATGTCATGGTTGTAGGTGCAAGGAAGGAAGAAGAAGTGCCTGTTTGTGGATTGCAAACCACAAATGAACAAGTTGAAGAGAAAAATCAGTCAACTAGTATTGAAGAAGACACAAACAAGATGCACATGTCACCTCAAAATGATTGTGAGCTTGATGAAGATACCTTGGCAAATGAGGAGATTAAGTTAGAGTCCCAAAATACATCCCTAGACTTGCATGGGATGGGAAATAATGAAGATTATTATGGTAAGAAGATCATTACAACAGTCTTGAGTCCTAATAAGGATTCAAGCAATGAAGATCTCGAGACAAATGGCTTCTCAAAAGATGTTGGTGGAACAGTTGTGTGGGGTAAGTACGTTGAAGAAGAGAAAGATGAAGCAAATACTAATGGTGTCTTTGAACCAGCTTATGACCATTACAAAAGTGAGGTTGTTGATGGTGATTCCGATGTGTTTTTATCTCCTCTTGTTGAAGATTTAGTGAAGGATAATTCTCTACTTTATGCTGAGCCAATTCCATATGAAGAATTATTGACAAGTGTCCAAGAAGACTTCTTTGGTATGTATGTGGGCACTAATGATAAAATCAGCAACACATCTACTCAAGATAATTTCATTGAAGAAAAGAATGACAAAATATTCAAAGCAACCAGCTTTGATGATTCTTTAATCCGATATAATGCTAGTGACTTGGGTGGTAGTGGGTTTGATTATCAAACTACATCTGTGGAGAAAGTTATAGATGAAGATTTCAGTTCAAGTGGGTTGAGGAGTGACTCATTCAAAGAGTCAATAGTTCAAGAGGAGCATGATGATCTCTTTCCTATTGATCATTACAATCAAACCTTTCACATTTGGGATCCGGGTGCGATGTCACCAAGGTATGATAAAGAACGGAGTGGGATAAATTCCCCTTTGATCCTGATGAAGTTCAAAAATCAGTTTGCAATGCAAGTAATGAAGTGATCTTTGGAGGAGAAGTTGCAGCAATGGCTAATGAGAACGTGATTTCTTATGTTGAAGAGGAGAATGTTTTAAAATCAGCAAATGGTTTGGATGCCTTTCAGAATTACGCACAAGAAGAGTATGAGAACTTGAAAGGTCAAGATAGAGGAACTAATTTGTTTGAAGAAGCTTGCTTGGAAAAGCTCCATAAAAATTCCTTCGAGGTGGTTGTAGCCACTAAAGCAGAGTATGTTGCTACCAAGACTTTAAGAGCATCAATCAATAATGATTCATTGCTTGAAGATATTGTTGACAAGACTTCTATCTATTCAATGAATTATGCAGTGAAAAAAGAAGGGAGGAAGCTGATTTTGAAAATCATGACAATGAAAACAAATCAGAAAAATTGATGTTTGATGAGCGTAGTCTCTTTACTGATTGGGATCAAGGGCCTAAAGAGCTGCAAGTTTTGAAGGATAACTTATTGGTTTCAGAAGAGAAAATTGTTAAGGTGTTATCAAGATTTGATAGCACACACAATTGTATTGAAGAACTTTACTGGGAGCTGCAGTTTGAAGAGAGACAGAATGGCGTTAAGGGTGGAGACACTCTTTCCATGGTGCGAACCATCAAAGAAGCATTGGAATCAATAAAAATAGATTATTTGCATTTGCTCTCAGATAGAGATGATGCCATTAAGTTTGCTGAGGAAACCTATGATGCCTATCAAGAGAAGGAGAAAGAGGTTGATAGTCTTTGCCTTGATCTTACCTTAGCTCATCACTCTTTTTACAAAACAGAAAATCAATCATCTATGTCAGCCACACTTATGGAACAAGAAGCTAATACAAGACTAATGGAGTTCAAGCAAATAGTTGAAGGAATAAATGAACTCCATAAAGAGAATTTGCCTCAAGAAGGGATAGCTTGCAGCCATGAGCTAGATATGATGACTGGTAATGTGTGTGATATTCATCACACTAAATTCTATGGATCAGCAACTAATGATGGGCATCTTCAAGTTGAAGAAAATGTGCATGAATTTTATGAAGACACCAACGAAAAGGATGAAGGAAATATTGTTTCTATGATTGTGTACAACAATCCACCATCTTCACATGATTTGTTAAATTATGAGTTGATTGACAATTTCTATGTGGATGGCATTGGTAAGAAGTTTTATGTTTTTGACATGCATAATTTTATAGTCAAGCATAAGATAATGTTGGTGGATCCATTCTATATGTCAAGCAACACTCTCTTGGGATGGATAGTAAATGAGCATTTAATGGTGTTCAAACTTGAATTGGCTGGTTTTCACTCAGCATTAACCAATGGAAGAGTACCACCTATCTTAAAATGGTTGATGAGGTCAGGTCTTGGAGAGATGCATCAAATTGTGGGAGAACTTTCAGACTTGCCCCTTTGGTTTCTAGATTGTGCATTGTTGATGAGGGATTATTCTAAAATGCTGGTCATGAAAGGTTCAAACTTTGCTTTGATGGTTGCAATTGACTACATGGATTTGTGTGCTCGAGACTTTCACTATGGCTCTTGGAGATATGTTGGGAATTCTTCCCAATGTGTTGGAGATTATTTGCAGTTGGGAATTCACGCTTGGAATTCTCAACATGGCTTGATGGAGATTGTTGCAAGTAGAAAAAAGGATACTTGGAGAAATAAGGATTCAATTCTTAGAATCTTTGATGCGGCCCCCATCTTTACCAACCATTTGATGGTTCTTTCTGCTCATCAACTGGTGAATTGGAGAGATATTTTGAACAAAGGAAGGTTTAATGTTGGGTTGGAGTTTCTTGAGAGGATGTTTCCAGCCTTGAGCCTGAGCAGTTGTGCTATTATGGACACTAATTTTCAGTGTTGCAGCAATTGTTCAATTCTTTGCACACTGATTTTCCTCAAATCAGACTTTAAGTGGTTCATTTCAAATTTCATGGGCAGCTGGTACACTCATTTTTTCTTTTCACAATCTTTTATCAATGATGATTTTTGGCTTCAAAAGTGGGTAATGGTGTTTCATAGTGATTCAGATCAGTATTGGATGGTGTTCAAGTTATGTTCTAGTGGCTTTCTTTGTACAATCTCTTGCACTAGTGTTTGGGGCAGCGAACCTTTGCTTGATTTGGTTCAACTTTTTGAGACTTTGAGGGAGAGATTGGTGGAAGTTTTCAGAGTTTTTCTTGAATATGTCAGAATTACTCAGAGGAGGCATTATACATCCTTAAGGAGCTTTGAGGATGCAGTTGCTATGACTTTGCAAAGAGCTGTTTTTTCCTTTGCAAACAGCTATGATGGAATCACATTTGCTGTTGTGATTTGGTTTGATGCTTTGAGGAGTGATGTTAATGAGAATATTTTTGAGTTGTTTAGATTATTCTTCTTTGTTCTCAGAATGGTGATTGACATTGACATTGCAGATGTTAATTCCTCAGAGTTTATTGAGCATGAGACGCTGCTAGATTTTGATTCAATTCCTTCTATGTTGTTTGACTTGAATTTTAGGCATGTTATCACTTTGAGGTTGCAAGGATGGTTAGTGCAGTTTTGGTGCAATGATTTCATTTGTATGATCAGAGTAGAGAAGCATCAGCATGGTGGGGTTTTTCAGAGATGGACATGGGACCCCGGGATCCTATATGTTTGGTGGGATCAGTTTGGAGTGTTGTGGCATTGCTTGAGGACAAGCAATTTTGGGAAGGGTGGACTGTAATGTCCCTATTTTGGCCATACGCTCTTCTTTGACTGATAGCCTATTTCCGGAAATCCGTAGGTTGATCAAAAGTGAAATTAGGGTTTCCTTGCTTGGAGGTTTGTGGCATTTCTAGGTATTTACTATTTTTAGTAAATACTAATTTTGGTAGTGGTTCAAATTGCTCACCATTAAGTCTTGTCTACCGCCTACTATCTTTGAGGTAAACTATCATTTTTGGCCATTTTTAGTTAAGTCGAATTTTATGGCATCATCACAGTCAACTCAACCATCTTGTTATCCTCCCCGGCCATTCCTATTTTATTTTCCTTGACTGAGTTTCAGACTTAGTCACCTTCATTGTCTCAGTTGGTAACTTGCCTAGGCTCTGATGGACTTCAAGTTGTTTCAGGAAGAAGGGGACATAACAATATGAGCATTTAATTATTTAATAAAATGCAATATGAAATGGATGCCTAAAGGGAAGTTGAATGGATATTCTTATTATTTCAAAGTAAAAGGCAAAAGGTATGTCTTTTGGAAGTTGAAGTGATTCAACTCTTGAATTTTGAAGAGTTCTTGTTGTTTCATTTCCAAATGTTTTATATATTGCTGTTAGTTTGAAGCTACTGACATCTGAATTTATGCTAATGTTATGTCAAGTCAAATGACAACTTGGTTTTACTGAGGATGCTTACCTAGTTTCAACCACTTTGTTTGAAATACAACACCTAGTTGGTTTTCATTGTCATTTCATCCGCATCTAGCAGATTGAGCCCACAGTTGAAGTTTCTTTAATGATATTCCGCTTTTGAAGCTATCAGATGCACACCGAAGTGAGCTTTTGCATAGCTTTGTGTGAATTCTAATTTGCTTGTGGGTAATTTCTTTTCCAATCCATTCCAATCTACATACCATCTGAGGAGTTCTCAGATTTTAATTTTGAGTTGTTGGATTTTTACCTACAAAATCATTTCATGAAGTTGGTCACCATCTGCTGCATTGGGACTGTAAGAATTTAAATTATTTAGTTTTGCTATTGTTTCTTCATCTAATGTTGGGCGCCTATCTTCCAGCAGCTCATTGGTTTTCGTTTCACACAAAACGGAGGTATTTTGAGTGAGTTGTGAATATTTCTTTGAATTTCATAGTTGCTGATCAGAATTTCCAGAATTGTTATTTTACATCAGACTTGTTTAAGTTTGAATCTTCAGTCCTTTCTTCATCATTTATTGTTGATGTCTAACATGGAATCATGCGATTGCTGGTACATTTGAATCTGACAATAGGTAATTTTCTACAATTTGTTCTTTTCCGATATTGTAAGATCAGAATTGCCTTCACTCCTTTATTACTTAATTCTTCTTTAATTCTACATTAGTACTCATTTACTGCCAGGATAATTGGATTTATATTTACTCTTTACCCACTCAAGTGGTGAACTCCCTACTAACTTCAGGATATGAAATGGACAATTGTTTTAATTACTTTCCCAATCGCTTGGTGGTAGTGTGGAAATGTTCTTTATGGTTGGTTATCCACCTATCAATTTCTAATTTCAAAATTCAACACTCTGTCATATGTTAGCACCTCACCCTCAGTGGGATCTTGAGTGCACATTCTTGACGTTGAGTAGTTTCTTTTAAGTATTTTTCATTTAGCTCCTCCACCATATGACAACACCTATTCCTCATTGGGATTGAGTGTGCATTCTTGGTGTGAGTTCTTTTCAAGTTTGGTTTTCTATTTGGAGCTAACGCTAATCAAGTTGGTTAAGTGCTGGTTATGTTGTGTTACTTCATCAAAAAAATTGGTTAGCATATTTCAACCTACTTCTATCTTCCACCTACGTAGCATCCATTTATGAACATCCTCAAGATCAAACCGTGTTCTCATCAAATAAAAAAAAAAAGATCTAAAGGACCTTGGAAGCTTCCATTTCAAACAGGCAAGAGAGATTGATCAAGACATAACATGTGTCTATGCCAATGGATTGCATTTCATCTACATCTCGCTCAAATTCATATTGGCAAAAAATGGTAAATTCCATTAATGAGGCTCCAAAGGGGTATAGGGGCCTAGGTTTGAGAAGGTGTGCTGCACCTATTGGAGAAAGAGGTGAAACATGTAGCGCACTCTTTGAAGTCCATAAGGATTCATGGATTGAAATGCACCATCAAGCTGGATGGATGGAAAGATGCAAAATCACCATTGATCATCAGTTATTGCTGCGGGTTCCCCTAAAGGGGCAATGTTTTTGAGAGCAGTGGATTGTGAGAGACAGGTGAAAGATGGTCCATTTATTGCTAACATCCTTTGCCAAGCCATTGAAGAAGTGGGCCATCAAAATGTTGTGCAAGTTATAACCGACAATGCCAAAATTGTAGGGCTGCTGGGTTATTGATTGAGGAGAAGTATCCACACATTTTTTGGACACCTTGTGCTGTCCACTCCCTCAATCTAATGCTAAAAAAATTGGATCCAAAATTGAGTGGATCAAACAGGTGTATGCTGAGGGCAAAGACATCCAGATGTTTGTCACCAACCACCATATGACACAAGGAATATTTAGACAATTCTCAAAATTGAACTGTTGAAGGTAAGTTAATTCTCAATATTTTTAAATTTTTAGTTTTCTTTTAATTTTAAATTTTGATTTTGTAAATTTAAATTACATTTTAATTTTTATTTTCATTTCCAAACAAGTAGCTGAGACCCGTTTTGCCTCCAACACAATTGTGTTGAGACAACTTATAAAGGTTCGTGAGGCACTCTGTGCCATGGTAATCAGCCCTAATTGGGCCATATGGAGGCAATCTAGCAATGAAAGGGCAAATAGGGTCAGGTAAAGGATCCTAGATGAGTGTTGGTGGGATCGTGTTGAGTACCTGGTCAATTTCACTGAGCCTATATTGAGCATGATCCATTACATAGACATGGATAGACCTTGTTTGGGAGAAGTATATGATGGTATCGGCTCAATGATTGAGAAGATGAAAACCATCATCAATGCAAAAGAGGAAGATCCTAAAGAAAAGTTCTTCAAAGAGCTACAGGAAATCATGGTTGATAGATGGAACAAAATGACCACTCCATTGCATCTTCTTGCTTTTGCATTGAGTCCCAAATATTATAGTCCTGAGATACTTTTTGTTTCATCAAGAGTTGCTCCATATAGGGATGTTGAAGTGGCTCAAGGGTACAAGGCAGCACTTCGGAGACTCTTCACTGATCGTGACCAATGTGATTGAGTGAGGGCTAAGTTCATGGCTTTTGCATGCTCCGATAGTGTTGATCAAAATCTTGATGCTCTTCGAGACAAGTACAGGGTGGATGCTCATAGTTGGTGGTACTTCTATGGGAAAGAATACATGCACCTCCAACCAATTGCAATAAAAATCTTATCCCAAGTAAGTTTTATATTTTGTAATTTTAATTGTAATTTATAATTTTATATTAATTAATTTTGTTTAGTTAAATTTTGTAACTCTTAACTATTTAATTTGGTCTTAATAGGTTTTGCTAGTTCATCTTCTTCTAAGAAGAATTGGAGCACATACTCCTTCATCCACTCAATCAAACGCAATAGGCTGCATTCAAAAAAGGCAGACGACTTTGTGTATGTGCATTCAAACTTGCGCCTCCTTGCACACAAGCAAAGTTCCTACAAAGTAGGAGACACAAGGTGGGATATTGAGCCAAAGCAGCTTGACTTGGATGCTTCCACAAGTCACTTAGCTGCACTTGATATTGATGATGAGGATGAGCTTGAAGCAGCTACTAATCATGAGAGTGGTAGTGTCAGTGCTACTGCTAGTGGTAGTGCTTGTGCGAGTGCCACTAATGCTATTTGTGGTTCTACACAAAATGTAGCATCTAATGATGCTAGTTTGTTTGATGACCCATATGATTCAGATTGATCAATGATCAATAATGGCTGATTGTAAACGTTTGACATTTTATGTTTGAACTTTAATTTATAATTTTATATCATGACATTCAAGTAATCACTAATATTTTAATATTTGACTTAGTGACTATGGAAGTGGTGATGTATTTTTGCTATGTTATTAGACTATTAATATGGTGGTGTATTCTGAACTTAATTACTGCTGCAAATATGTATATATTTCTTATTTTTATATGTTTTTTGTATTGCCGTACCCAACCCCAAAAAAAATTTTTGCCGAATCCCGTACCAGATTCTCATACCCGTACCCAAATCCAAAAACGAATCAGTAACTTAGGTTTATATGTATATTTTATATTATTATATTATTATAATAATATCAAATTGTTAATATTTATTGTGTATTGTTAATATTTATATTGTTATATTTGATGATTATAATTATAATATTATCTTATGATAATTATAATTATAATAATATGAAATTGCTAATATTTCTTTTTTTTTAATTTTTAATATGTATTTATTTATTTGCATTTCAATGTTTTATATCTTAGTGTTACAATTTCAGGGGCATGGCATTTGGGGTTGAAAATTGAAATCCAAAGATGCAACCATGCAGTTGCCCAAACCCTTAAGCCAATCTATTTATGCCTCAAGTTTGTGAGACTCAAACAGAAAACCTCAGATCTGTAGAGTCATTATTGTAAGCAGCTTTCAGCGCCTTACCATATTAAACAGTACTGCAAATCATCCAAGAGTAAAGCATTAATATAAAAAAAAATTGTAGTATGCTTTCCTAACTCTAGTTCTAATTTAATTTGTCAGAAAAGATGCAATAGCCTGTCATAATTCTCTCTTCTAGAAAGTAGTTTTTTTAAATTGTTGTTACGCTTTAACATGTACCCACTTCTATTGGAGGCATGGTTAAACAGTCCCCAATAAATGTCTGAGCCTATCGATGATAACAGTCTGTCATTTCTAGGGCAATTTCTTTCTATTTTTAACTCTACATTTCAGCAGCATTTTCAACTTATAAACAACACGGTTTGAATGAAGCCAAAGCCTGTCCCTTGTTGTGAGTAAAGATTGTGAGCAATTATTCTTCATTCCTTAAAGTTTCCCTTAAGGTATAAATTTTGCTGCCTATACACATGGCAAGAAATACGAGTAAGGTGAAGTGGTCTCTGACATTTGATTCTTGTCAAGTGGTAACCAGCATGTCATTAACCAAAGGTGCCTCTATATGTCACACATGGCATGATCAACCTTTCTAATAATCATTACACAGAGCATTATTTTACAGGAGATATACCATAAACAAAGACAAAAGAGAAAGGTCTCATTAGTTCAATCAATATAGATTTTCCCTCTTTAATTTTGAAAAGGAACTCATATATCCAGACATGTAAGTGGCAAATTCGTTCCCTTAAAGCTGGAGTTCATATTTACTGTCCCATACAATATGTTTGACAAGAAATTTAAGCCACTTCAGGCTATTCTGATTTATCGGTAGTTCTTTTACCAAAGCCCTTAATATATACCTACTTTACTATACATGGACATAACACCATCATACATATCCATGAAAATTCATTGCAAAAATCCTTCTCTGTCAGACTTTATAATATTTACCCAGCAATACAACTAAATCAGCCACTAAAATCACTATGTTGCCGGGTTCGGCTAGTAGACCCCTCGTACCTAGTCAGGTTTGGTCCAAGTCCGAGTACGCCCAGGGTTCTGCCCGGGGCACCCAGGCGGAACCCTAGGCGTACTCAGGGAATACTCGGGTGTACCCAGGGAATACTCGGGCGTACCCAAGAGGACCCGCGGAGCAAGGGCCTCAGAAAGTGCATGAAACAAAAAAGAAAAACACTTTTCAAACCTAAAAAAACACATATTTTGCCTTGGTCACCCTAAACTAAATCATTTCACAAACACAAGACACCAAAAACACCATTTTCTGCCTCCAAGCTGTAATTGTTGGATTTTGAAGGTTTTCTCATTTTTTTCGAAGGTGAGAGCTACGAAGGAGTTCAAACTACAGAAACAAGGGAGAAATAGCTGCACAATAAAGATCTAACCATCAAAGGTGAGTGAATCTTTCCTTTTTTTCAAATTTTCAATAATTTTTTTGAAGACTTTTCAAGTTTTTTTTTTTAAATCAAGTGTTTTTTTTGTTTTTTGGTAAGTTTTGAATTTTTTAAGAACATTTTATGCATAATAAGGGGTTATAATGCCATTTTTTTCTAAAAAAATTAGTTGTGTTGTTAATTTGTAATGCTTTTTTTTTTTAATTTTAGGTTCATACAAATGGCCGGTAGTTCTAATTTAGTTGGCCCAGATGCAGAGATTTAATTGAAATATGATGCATCATCACCTCTTTGGCAACATATGACAATGATTCAACAAATTCCCGGTGGTGCAGGTTATGTTTGGCATTGTATCCAATGTGGAATTCAGTATAAAAGCTCATACTTTCTAGTGAAAGCTCATTTATGTGCTATTCCTTTACAAGGAATAAAAGTTTGCCTCGGGCCAAATAAAAAAGGGTTGCCAAATCACCAAATATTGGCTTATATTAAAGAGCAAGAGGAGGCTGACATGGCATGTAATAAATCAAAGTCTATGGCACATCCTCTTGCCAAGAGAAGCTTGCAAAGACCTCC
>VDFB02280035.1:20682-56122 GCA_007258455.2 Sequoia sempervirens | reverse complement strand
GTAATATTTCCCATTTATATATAATAAATTATAGTGGTTTGCAACTTTTGCTCCTCAAACCCAATTCTTTAATTCACAAGGGTGACCTCATAGTCACAAACCTATTCCCTTTCATTTTAAAATTCAAAATTCAAACTTTTCGCTAAATGGTGTCATTCACCCACTTTGAGTTGACTAAACACATGTTTGGCATAATTTGATGATATACGCTTAGCATTAATAACATACACTATATCTATTATAATCATGAAAACATTCATTTATCTTATATAGAATTGGAGCAATTAATAGTGAGACATTTTGATTCAATGCAATATAAATGAGTAACAAATTTCTAAATACCACCAAGTCCCTAGATATTCAAGAGTAGATGCAAAGATAAACATTCATACCCTTATCAACCCTTAATTATCCAATACCCCTATCATCCCTTAATTATGTTAGGTTGATTGTGTTTGATTGATTGGATTTTATACATCCTTGTACCTCATTGATACATTTTTCTATTAGGTTTTGCATTTTTTATGTTAAGATATAGTAAATTATATTCACTTGCAATTTGAAGTGTTAATCTCTTGTATTGTTAGAATGAGTACTTAAATGATCATGAGGTGTTGAGGGAAATATTTTTTTCATTATTATTCTTTGGAATGCTTTGGATAGTGTTGTAATGGCATTGAATAAAGAAGGTCATCAATGGGAGTCACACAATCATTGCCATCAATGAAATTGACCATCTCTCACATGTAATGCTTGGGAGTTACATTGGGAGAAGTGGATCATCTTTCCATAATGTTATGGGTTCCTACTTGGTTGATATGTTCATGGTGGAGGGCTATCTTGAGTGCTATCATAATTACACGTTGGGGTGGTTCGTGGTTTTAAACTATCAAGAATGGTTTTGGTGGCAATTAGTTTGGGGAAACCACTTACATGGTTTTATCTTCCCATTGCTTTGTATAAAAACTTTATGTAGAAACGTTATTACATGTCTTGACGTTATTTCAAGAGTGGAAGGTGTGGAGAACTGGGTTTTGAAATAAAATGAAGAGTTAAGGTCCAAAAATGGTGGTTTTTTCACTTGAAAATAGAGTTTTTACCCTAGGGTTTGCAAAAATATTTGAGATACCAGAAGTTTCTTTGTTTTCTAAGCATATTGGGGCCTAAATAAAGGTTTCTAAGGTGGTGGAAAAGTCTGAAAGGTTGTGGAAGTGCTACGTCCAATAAACCCTCAAGAATTGCACCTTAAAAACAAGGGGTTTTTGATTTTAATGTTAAGGTGTCCTACAAATGGAATCCAATTGTAGAATCTTTTGTTTTCTTGAAATTTATTTTCTTCCTCAAGGTTTTAGGGGTCTGTGGTGTTTGAAGGTATGTTGCTTTACATTTTTGGGCTAATTGAGTAGCCCGCTCAAGGGCAAATGAAGTCAACCAAAGGAGTCTATGTTGTTTCTCATATGTTTTGTAACTAGATAAGTGGGTGTTTTAAACTCAGTCGCGTGTTCATCCTCGTGTTTTGGAAAATTGTGGAGTAATTGGACAAAACTAGTTTCTCACCTTTTCAAGGGTTTAAAGGAGTTAAAGAGAGAAGTGTGTCTTCAGTTGCTTATCAAGCTTTAAGGGAGTGTTGGACTGTCCAAAGAGGGTAAAATAATCTTGTTAGATGCCTCAAATTGGAAGGTTGTCAGGAGTTTGTGTTTGTTCCCTTGTGTTTGCATCAATTTTCAATCTAATTTGACTCTATCTCAATGTAGCTCCTGAGTGATTCGACATATTTGGGTGCAAGAGAGGACCATCCCTAGCGAACGTGCACGCATACCGAATGCAGTTGGAATAGTTTTCTGTTGGTCAGATGAAGCCACGGAGTGAAAGTTGCAATCACTACAACTTTTACATCGCCAGACCGCAACTTTTCTCCCTCCACCTAAAAGTCATCACCACAAGAAAACACCTCAGATAGTAAAAAACCGAGAGAGGATTTTGTAGATGGTCCCAACATGATCATGTATCCTCTGACAGAGTGTCTGTATGCCCCATGGTCTCCAAGAAATAGCCCTTCAAATATTGCTGCCTTTTAGCACTTTGGACTCTTAAGGGAAATCGCTGGTCCAATGTAGCTCGGAGTGATTCGACATATTTGGGTACAAGAGATGACCATACCTAGTGTAAACGTACCCATCCGGACGTGTTGGAACAGTTCGTTTGGTCATACGAGCTACAGAGTGAAAGTTGCACCACTTTGCAACTTTAATCGCCAGACCGCAACTTTTCCCCTCCAATCAAAAGCCATCACCATATGAAAAACACTTCGAGCGAAGTAAAAACCGGAAATTTTTGTAGATGGTCCTAACACATCCCATAACCTGTGGTTAAAAGAGCTTGTAAGCATCATGCGATATTTGAAATAGACCTTCAAAGATTGTTGCCTTTTAGCACTTTGGACTCTTAAAGGAATCGTCGGTCCAATGTAGCGGAGTGATTCAGCATATTTGGGTAAGAGAGGACCATCCTAGCTTCGCACCATCTAGATGTGTTGGAATATTTTTTGGTCATATTAGCTGCGGAGTGAAAGTTGCACCACTTTGCAACTTTACACTGCTTGCATCTTGCAACTTTTCCCTCCACTAAAAAGTCATCACCACAGGAAAATGCCTCCGAGATAGCAAAAACTAAGAGAGGTTTTTGTAGATGGTCCCAACACAATCCCATAGCCTCGAACAAAGAGTCTGTAAGCATCACAGTCTCTGATAAATAGACCTTCAAAGATTGCTACCTTTTAGCACTTTGGACTCTTAAGGGAAACTAGTGGGCAACCTAGTTAACTTCTTCACAAACTTGGTTTGAAGTAATTTCATTCTTTTTTGTGCATTTAAAATGGATTTTTAAGCCTTCCACCCTAAAAGTGACCTCTAAATAACTTCAAACACCTTAACTACATCATTCTTATTCATTTGTTTTACAAACAAGCATTTTCATTCGAAGAGGCTGAGCTTTGATTTTTGCTTGTTGCATTGAATGTGGACTGTGACACAACTTTCTTTTTTCTAAAATTGTTCAACTACTATGTTACTTGCATCACATTCTCCTATGAATGTTTTGTCAAAACTTGGTAAAACTAAGATAGGTTGGGTAGCTATCTCCCTCTTCAACCTTTCAAATCCTTCATTGGCTACTTTGGTCCACACAAACTTTGTTTTCAGTCCTCCTTTGATGGTGTCAAGAACCGGTGCACAAATTTCACTAAACCTTCTCACAAATTTCCTACAGAACTAAGCTAATCCATGGAAACTCCTAACTTTTGTCCCTGTCTTTGGAGTAGGCCAACTGAGAATGGGGTATCTTGATGAGTTTGAATTTTTGTACTACCTCCTCTGAGATGACATTATCAGTTGATCCAGAGTCTATGATGACCTTGCAAACCTTACCTTGTATCTTGCACTTGACTCTAAAAATATCTCTCCTTTGTTTGTGTTCATCCTCGGTAGGTGCTTTGATCAAAATCCTTCTTAACATGAGTTGTTCTCCATTCTCTGAATCCAAACTTACTTCTGATTTTTTAGAGCAGTCCTCTTCTTGGACATATGTAATCTTCCTCTCACCTTGTGAAGATGCTGGCTCGTCTGGACACCTATAAGCCGGATGACCCAACTATCCACAATTGTAGCATTTCATAAAATAAAAGTGTGAACTTCTCCCAAAGCTTCCTGATCTGCCTCTTCCACCATTGTTAAAGCTTCTAGCTCTGTATCCCCCCTCTATTATTTGCCTCATGGGATAGTTCTCAAACCTTGGAATCCCGTTGACCTTTGTTCTCATGTATTTTTCCACCAAAACCTCCTCTATGTCCACTTCTAGAGTCTCTACCTCTTCCTTTACCTCTAGTATTGGAATCTTGTTTCTTTTTCAGTTTCTCTTCCACCTTAATAGCAATTTGATAGAAGCTATGGGGGTAGTAAGTGTGAAAAGACTCAACTCCTCTTGTATGTTCCATCTAAGACCATTTAGATACCTAGCAACCTTGATGCTTTAAACTTCTTGCACTCTAGATCTAAGGCTTAGTTTTTGGAACTCCTCTGTATATGCAGCTACATCTAGGTCTGTTTGTCTGAGATTTTGTCTCTTCTTGTGCAATTGAATATCATAGTCTTCAGGTAGATAGTTCTCCTTCACTTTAGCCACCATATTTTTCCAACTTCCTATGGGTTTCTTGCCTTCCTTCTCTCTTTCTTCTTGTAGAAACTTCCACCAAGTTAGTGCTTGTCCTCTTAGCCTTGATTTGGCTATCTTCACCTTTTGTGCCTCTGTAATCCCATCACATTCAAATTGATTCTCCATTCCCTCAATCCATTCCATAACCAACTCTGCATCCATTCTTCCTATGAACACAGGGATACCTTCAAGTGCCTTGCCACTCAAAGCCTTCAATGCTTTGAGGAAGGGTTCCTCTACTAATGGAGGGTCAGGTTCTAGTTCTATGTCTTCCTCTATTTGATTCTTACCCTTATCTTTATCCTCTCCTAATTGTACCTTCACCTTGCTTGCAGTCTCTGCCACCTCTTCTAGTTTGTGCTTCATCTCTTCCATAGCCTCTTCAAGATGCCTATTCTTTTCTTGTAGCTCTGTCAAGTCTCTAGCTAGCTCTACATTGGTCACCATGGTGTTCTCTCCTATGGATTCACTTCTCAATTCCCAAGCCTTGTATGGCTCTGATACCAATTTGATGGGGAGACTTACCTTTCAAGAGCACTCTTGCTCTTCCCAAGACCTAATCTTTGGTATTCCTAGGGTATTCCTCTCTACCCTATTTAGGGATCTCTCCTAAATCCCTCTCACCTCATAAGACTCTCCCCCAATTTCAAATTCTTCTCCATTACTCTCAATTCGCCATTAGGCTTCCCTGGGCTCTGAACTGACCCAAAGTGTCCTAGCCACTCTAGGGGATAGGAAAGGTTATTCTACTGTCTCTTTGTTGGTTTGAAACCTCACTGATCCATCTCATTGGATTCTTTCACCATTCTCCCATCAATTTTTTGAAAAACTCCATTTTAGGCCTTGTAGCCTTTTGCCCCAACTAGGCCTCCTAGAACCTGTTTTCTTGGCTTTTCTCAAAAACGGTCTTAAAAACCCCCAAGTATTTTTTGATATTCTTTCTAGTGGTACCATAGAATTCAATATTTACCAGGTGTAAGGTCTCCCAAGTGACCGTTCATATGATTGTCCTCATACCTCCCTAATTTCAAGGGTTTCAAGGGTTTTAGCTCCTTTTTCCAACTTTGAGGGCTTCAATGACCTCCTCAACTCTCCTCCTTGAACACACATGTATGGAATACATGTTACCACACTCCCATGCTCTTTATTGGCACAAAACAATCCATTTAGCAGCTTTATTTACTGTTGTCCTCTCCAAGCCACTAGCCAGAATGCACTTGCACTCGCCTAGTGCTTGATAGTTTCTTCACTTCCCCTGCAAACAAAGACTCCTAAACCTGTATGTACATTATTTACATAGTCCCCAGCTTTATTCCAAGTGGCCATGAGAGGAGAGCCACGGGAACTCAAGTGGGACTCATTATTCACAAAACTGGCCCAAACCAACAGTGAGTCCAAAAACCCAAAAACTTGCAAAACCTTAACCAGTTGGTCTAAATGGCTAATCTAATGCTAGGTATAGTAATTAAATGAAAAAAATGAAACCCTCAAATAATCAGGTTAGTCCTTTCAATCCATTCTTGACTGGATGAAGGCTCAAATACAAAAATGCACTCAAAAGTTGTTGAATTCCAATCACACAAAAATGCTCTCTAAGTCTCAATTCATGAAAATGAACTTCCAACCCAGGTATTAGGGTTTGGATGACCTTATATACCTTTCTCCCACGTGCTAGGACCCTTGGGTTGGACTTAGAACAACATTAATGCTATTTTTCAACTTTTAGGCCAAATTGCCAAGGCAACATTGCCAAAATGCTCAAATTGCCAAGATTTGTCTAGGAACTCATAAAGTTCAAGACTCTAAGCCAAACCTACCCTAACACACTCTCAAAAAAAACCTAGGGACTTTATATCATAGTCCTTATTCCCTTGGTGGCTGGCTAGAACCACCTACAAGCCAAAAATCACTAAGATCTTCCAAAAGACCTTAAGGTGCTCCTGCACCAGTCTGGAGGATGAAAATTGTTTGGATTTGTGAGGGACATTTCATAGAAAGGTTGCATCTGTATGCCAAGTATAGTGGATTTTAGCATCCCAATATTTTTCTAATTTTTTTTTTTATCATTGTAATCTTGGTTATGAGCAAACAATTGAAGCAAAAAAATTGTAATCATCAAGTGAGTTATTTGTATTAAATACTCTATTCCAACTAACTTATATGTGTAGATCTATTTATCATATGTGAATGTTTTAGATCTAAATATCTTGTTTAAATGTTTTGGCTGATTTTCATGGAATTATTCCAAATCTAAGAAATTTGTATGAATAATTTAGCTAAGGATCATTGCATTTATCATTAAGCCTATGGTCAAATGTTCTCATCCTATGACATAAGTCTTGAATTTCTCTAATCAGTACTGACAAGTCATGACCTCTTGATTGGGAAGGTTGTAACTCCCCCATTCATTCAGACAACCAGATGTATGTTTGTTGACAATATCAAATAAAACCTCCAACCAGGGTCTGCTAGTGTAGGGAGAAGCAATGCATGAAATTTTCTTTTTGATTTGGGCTAAATGTGATTAGGACAGGCCCTGACAGGGTTGTATCAAAGCCCAAGAGAGAGATATGTTGAGGAAGAAAATAGAGAAATTATAGTGAAAATGTGCATTAGCATGTCTCATTTTATTTATAGAAGAAAGTACAGTGCACAACAATCAAGCAAAAGCTAAAATCCATCTATGAAATAAATTACTCACTATCAAAACTAACCTTCAAATTAAAGAAGAATTTAAGAAGCTATATTTTCATATAACTTCTTCAAATGTATTTAAATTATTGTACAAGGAACATAAAATATTAGAGATGCACTTTCCAAGCAATGTTGTTTTCCTATCGGTTTATGTAAAACATAATTATTGTGGGGATTCTACTTAAGATTCAATTAATCAAGGAAATCAGAAATGTTTTGGAGTTTTGTTCTACCAATGCAATTATTTTCTATACTAGCCATTATGGAGAAGCGGTTTATACAAATAATTGAATCTTCTAGTCAACAAATGGTCACAACATCTTGGGATGGAATGATTAAAATATGGAACATTGATGAAGGCAGAGGTAGTTGGGAAACAAATTTTGGCTCATCTAAGAAGACACAAAGTGCCAATAAGTATATGAAGAATGGTCATATGATATATTATTAGTATTCATATGGGAGTCTAGCCATATTAATTTTTTGAAAAAGGTGAATTTATGTTATATAAAAAAATTGATGGTTACAAATGGACCACCAAATTTACTAAGGCATGGGAAAGTTGACAAAGAAGAAAATCAGATGGTGTAGGGTTAATCATATGAGTATCTAGTTGTTACTTATGCAATGTGAAATAATGCTTTGAGTTTGAAAGATGTGCAATGCAATGTAATCAGCAATATGAATATAAACTACATAATATTTAACCATTCTTTTTATGCTATTGTACATTGATATTTAACCATTGCTTCAAAGAGTTTAATCATGCACATGAGGAGGAAACTAAATTTCGATTGTCAACTTCTATATATATCAAATTATCCAATAATCAAGTGTATGTCCATATACAAAAATGGCATCAACGCCAACTCAAACAAAGTTTTACAATATGTGGCATATGCCATCTCGGTATCTATTCAAAATTTACATGCCAAAATGTCTATCTCATCCTAAACTCTGGTGGATCATCAAAATGGAGCCTCTTTGAAGCACTCGTTGGCTCTGAAGGTAGCTACACAAGAAAACTTCAAACCAAAATTGAGATTAGTTATACTATATAATTTAAAATTGAATAATTAACATAAAAATCAATATACGTTGAATTATAATTGAACTCTAAAATTGAAATCTTGATTACCTAAAATATACGTCTCTTCGAAGGGTCAGGAGTCCTAGAATATACCCCTCTCAAAGAACTAACCAAACCAACTTTTGTAACATCAATCTATATATGTGAACAAAAACCATGAAATTGATCCAATTAGCATAGAATTGTTAGTAATAAGAACATATTTACCAAGCACAAATAAAATAAACACATACCTCTTTAGGTTGATCTTTTTCCATATCTCCTTTAGGTGTCTCAACACCTCCTCCTTGAGGTGTTTCAACACCTCCTCCTTCAGGTGTTTGAATACCTACTCCTTCAGGTGTTGTGGAACTTATCAACAATGATGTATAGCTCACAACTACCTGTACATAAAAATGACAAGTACATATGAAACTATGAATCTATGTCAATGTATGCATAATCAATAAAAGATCTTATAAATTTTAATTCAATCAAATTTGAGTTCAATTACCTTTCCCTTATCCAACACTGTGCCTCCATAGTCTGGAGAGCATCACACCTCACTCGCACTAGGTGTTTTCTACAAGCAGAGAGTAAGATAAACATATAAGTTAATATATAATTTCATTATTGACAATTCAAATGACAAGCAAAAATACAGTAAAAAAATATAAATGAGTGAGTGCGAAAATACATACTGTGTGCATGTCAAGGCTAAATGAAATGGCCCTAAGGGTGCTATCAGTCACTTGTGTGAGCTCCTCCTCAAACATTAACTATTAAATAGACCATATAAATAAATATTAGTACTTGATACTATCTCTTATTAATATTCATTTTTAAAAGAATGCAAGTTATGAATTTACACCTTAAATGTTACGTGTAACTACTCCAATTTCCACCTCGAGGAGGGACTACGTGGTGTGCTCCACTCCCCTGCATGTGATATGCTATAATCTCCACATCTTGGATGTCATAATCAGAAGTGTCTAATGGATGCTCAAGGGGTTGTACAATAGGACCTAAACATATTTGCTAGCACGTATTGCAAATATGTGGACTTGAGGAGGATGATGCAGCAGCACTGGATCCATCGCCAAGATCACCAGACTGTGGCTGAGCTACTAAAGAAGCATGGGAAACCAAAAGACCACTCAAAGAGTGAATGACCTGGATCGTTTGTGTGGTTGCATCCTTCGTAATATCTAGATGTTATCTTTAAGGAGTTGGTAGAGGAAGGGGAGGATGGGGAACATGTGGGCACCCTAACGACTCTAGTTGCCCACGGCCTATCCTAAGGCATACCTCTACCAATGGCCTGAAGGTTTGTGTCAAGTAATTGACATGATGCCCTAACAAAAACTCAACATATAATTTTTTAATAAAGTAAAAGAATTACATCAGATTATTGTTGGGTGGTTTATCAAAAAACCATATACATATGATCTAAAATTTATCTACTATGCCCCTATCGTTACCATTTTATAGAAAGTTTTGGCTTGTTAACATTAACTGGCAAACCAGTGCTGGGGTTAATAAATAAAGAGGCTATTTGGGCTTTTGTTATTTGGAGATCTTTCACATCATCATAAGACATTCCACATGCATAATATTGCCTCATGGTTTCTCGCCATGAATGAAATGCATTATGTTGGGTGGAGAGGGTTTCTACATTTGTAATTATTCCTGTCAATGTGGTTGACATATGGGATAATCGAGGGATTTTCCTATAAACATCACAAATGCCCCTCAATTGCTCCAATTTTTCATGAATTAACTATTCAATTGATGGCTGCGGAGGTGGTGGAGCATTTGGAATTTCTGCATTTTGATTCTCAGCTGGTGGATTTTCATTTTCAACTAGTGGAATTTGTGCATTTTCATTGTCAGCAGCCATAATGCCTGATTAAAGTTAAAAAATAATTAATCTAAAATTAGACAATATAAATGAAACACTATTTTTAAATCAAGATCCATTAAAAACATTCATTTTTTTATCAAAATCTATTTTGAACTCAATTGTTTCATAAAAATTCAATCAAAACCCTATTTTGAAAAATCCACAAAAAACATTCATTTTTTTTATGAAAATCCATTCTCAATTCAATTTTTTCATAAAAATTCAATCAAAAACCCTATTGTGAAAAAAAATCCACAATAGGGTTTCATTCTTTTATCAAAATCTATTCTACACTCAATTTTTTTCACAAAAACTCAATCAAAAACCCTATTTTTAAAAAAAATCATAAAAAACCATATGAAATTATTCAAATCTAAATGAAAATTGAATCAAATCAAATGAAAATAAATAAACTTACCTTTCCAAATCGAATTTAGCCTATATCAGATATCCGTTATGCGGAGAATGGATGAACTGTGCGCTCGCAGGTTTTCTTCTCAGTCGAATGACTTCAAAAAAGCGATAGAAGTTTTAATATATACTTTTTACAAATCAAATATCCGATTTGTAAAACTAGCTTTGGTGTTTGGTATGGTGACACCTGAGCCTAAAAAAAGTCAACACCCTCTTTTCACATTTTTTCGGTTGATGAAAGGCGTGTTTTTTTCCTCATTGCCACTTTTTGGCCCACCATTAACCTACACATACCCTACAGATTAAACTGATTCTCTCTTATACTAGATAATTGAGAATGATATACATTCAACTACACAATTGTGCATGATAGAAGCATTCACACAAGGAAAAGAGGAAAGCACACAAAAAATGAATGGTAGTTAACAATTGCATAAGTGATAGGATAAGGTTATCTTAGTGCTTCATGTTATGTTAAATGATGAAAATATAACTGATATCAAGTAATTTTAACTACACACATATTTAAGCAATTGGCATATTAAGGGTATAACTACAACACAATAATAATAGCTTGTGGGAGATTTCTTTTAAGTAAATTAGCATGTTAGTATTGGAGATTAAGAAATTCTTGGCATCATTAAATGAATGTTTGAACCAAAATGTGATAGATCTATATCATAGCCAACACACATTTATACTATATATATATATATATATATATATATATAAATTTAAGGGCATATTCTCTCATTTTATGATATTGTTCCATTCTCTTAGTTTTGATAGTGTTGATGTTTTGGGAATAGAGCACATGATTGTAGTGGAAGAATATTTACATCACAGTGTAACCATTTATATTTGTGTCACAAATAATACCTAGCTATAAATAGATAGTGCATGGCTTTGTAAGCATCTATGCATATTATTAAAGATAAACATGTATATAGATTATATTTAGAGAAACAACATATTTTAGGATACATGCAACCTGTAATTCACTTTAAGTTCATGCTATAATTTAATTATGCATGATTCTATAGATAGTTTATGTGGTGTTAGGGTACATGCACCTATATAAACCATAAGTGTAATGCTTTTGACATCAAGGTAACTTTGGTTTATGAATGATTTTATACATAGTTAGGTAGCTCTAGGGGACTTGCACCTATACACACCCCATAAGTGTAATGCCTTTGAATAAATGTAACTTTTGATATAAATTAGTTATTCAAATTTTTGTATCAAGAGGATGATTTATCAATATAGAGATGTCCATGTTTTTAAGTAAAGTAGTGTATGGATTTAGCCTAATGTTAGAATAAATATTTGTGTATTTTACAATAGAAGGTGAAGATCTTAGTGTGCTTTAGGTGAGAAATGTAGATATACCAATACATTTGATAGCTTAAATTCTTAGCCATCAATCATTACATGCAAGTAGGATGAGATAAGCACTCCTTCATAATGAAAGATTAAGGTCTTTAGTACCTTATTGCACAAACAAATAACTACAACCATGAGATAAATAGATGAAACAATCACAATCACCCTCAAATTTTGACATTTTTTTTAAAAGAAGTTAGATTTAAAATTGAAAGCATATAGGGGAATCCAAGGGTGGGTGCCATGTGGGTGGTCAAAAGTAATGCCATGCAATATATCACAAAATCCTAAGATGAAGGTGAGGTATGGATAACAAATGAGAAAGGGGAATCACAACCTAAGTAAACATGAAAATATGATATGATAATCATAAAACGTATTGTTAAAAATCCCAATCCAGAAGGTAAAATCCTATGGAAAAGCCTTGGGTGATGTAGGATATGTTGATTTCACCAAAGTTATAGGCATACCATATAAATAAGCCTAATCTAATTTAATAAATATAATTAAAAAATATAAATAATTGTAGATTAAATTATATGAGATTTGATAAAATCATTACAAATATTTAAAAAATAAATGTGAAGGATTAGCCCATATTTAAGTATAGGACCAATGATCTGAAAATAACTTTGATGTCTTGCAAAGTTGATTTGTTGTTGTCAAACAAATGCATGCCCTTGTATGATGATTGTCTCATTATTAGAAAAGATGTAGAAAACCTTATGGTTCACTCTTGAACATTGTAGGTTCTATTGTAACTATTTTAGATGTGAACTGTAACATGTGGATCTAAACTAGTGAAATGAAAATTTCTAACATGTTCACCTTGGTCTCTATTGTCTAGTAAGCATGTAAGGATTATGGTGTCAAGAGACACTTTGAGGAATATTTTAGATTGGTGGGGTCAAGTTATCCTAAGTCACAACCTTGGATGGATTGATTTTATGGCTTGGAGTGAATATTCAAAAACAACATTCACCATAATGTAAGCAGACCTATATGTAGATGATGTATGCTCTAATGTTTATCCCTAACATTTTCTTACGTTTTTCATGATATATATTTAAGTGTACATTGTATGTCTTTAAATATCAAAACATAACATATACCATTTTGTCTCATAATGACTAGTTGAAAGGGGCAAGAAAATTAGAATTAGAATTAGAATTAGAATATTCAAATTATAGATTTGTTCTTGTGTGTTGTGGGTTTGATCTTGAGTGGTACATAAATGAATCTCCTACAAGGAAATCATAATCTTTAGGTAGGAACAAATGTAGCATAGTGAGAGTGAATGGGTACAATAATGAGGGGTAAATGAGAAATCATAAGCTTCAAGTAGGGACAAATGTAGCATAATGAGAGTGAATGGGTTCAATAATGAGTAAATGACAAATATGTGAGAATAAAAGTAAGTGAGAGTAAACAGGGATTGTGACTTGAACCAAATTTAACAAAACATTGTACTACTTATCAATATAAAATTACATTTAAGACATTTCAATTATATACATATTTCAACTACACTAGAATAATTAATGAATAAAACGCAATTAAAATTGATATGTAAAGATGTGTAAAAGTGGGATTAAATAAAGCTCAATTAATTTCCAAGTTTTACTTAAAATGCGCTCTTATACAGTCGTCATTTGCATGAACTATAACCTTGTGGAAAATAAGAAAATGTGAATGGTATACAATTTATAAGTAGGAGGTATTTTTCCACAGCATGTCAAATTATGATATTGCTATCAGGATTCAACCGTGTAGTTTTGAGTCAAACTCATTAACCCATGTTTCATGAGTAGTGGTTCAACAAGAACCCATCTATCATGATATCGAATGGTCCACTTAGCATTCATTGCATCTAGGTGATGCTCACAGAGGTGAAGCACAAGTATACAATTTGTCAATGGACATTGGCCTTTGCGCTGCTGAAAGGCTAAACGTGATAGGGTGCATGAATGTGGGTGAAGCTAATTGGCCAATCACCACCATGTACGTTTTGAAATGGAATGAATATGAAAGAAATCTTTTTTAAAAGATATTGCCGGCCACTAGATGAATACCTACACAACTTATGTCAATTCTAACCATCACTCATTGAATATTACAAGAAGTTAGCATGACTGGTGGGATTAAAATTGAACATGACAAAGTCTTGGCATGACTGCGCGAAATAAAAATTAACAAAAATGGGTCCGCTTGTCGTGACTTCAGAACAGCTGTAATGGATGTACAGCTTCACATGGTTAAAGCTGTCAAGCAGAAATGCCTTTCCATGTGTCAATCTGATATTGGGGAATCTCTTGTATAGACATGACTGGTTATCTCTTTGGTCAAGCTAATGCTTGACTTGGCTTTATACAAAGTAGCACCGGAATGCGCGATAGCGTTCAAGTTCGGTAAAGGCTATGCAAGGGACAATTTGCACCGGCCTATGGATGTCTATGTCATGCTCCTCCTCCATACTTCTCTGATGATAATGCTGCAGGTGTAAATATAATATATAATAATAATTTGTATAATTATACTATTTATAATTTTTTTTATTATATAAAATATATATTATATATTAATTATGTTAATATATACTTAATTACCATAAACCAAAATTAATGGATAAGAATATAATTATATATATTAGGATTTTAATGAATAATATTAAAATCAAGCTGAAACTAATTAGTATTTTAATATGTAATGTATATTTTATATAATAAAAAATAAATTATAAATAATATAATTATACTAATTATTATTATATATTATATTTAATAGTTTCGTTAAAAGTATAATATATATAATAATAATAATTAGTATAACTATACTATTTATAAATTTTTTTATTATATAAAACATACATTATATATTAATTAGGTTTAGGGTTAGGGTTACAGTTAGCATATATAAAAAAGGTTAAGTTTAAAAATGTGTTTGGGATGAGCAATAGGGTTAGGGTTAGGTTTAGGATTATGTTTAAGATGAGCAAGTAGGGTTAGGGTAGGAGTTAGCATGTATAAAATGGGTTAGGCTTAGAAATAGGGGGAGGGTAAGGATTAGGGTTATATTTAGTGTTAGAGATTAGGGTTGGGATTAAAATTAGGGATAGGGATAGGGATAGGGTTAGGGTTAGGGTTAGGATTAGGATTAGGGTTGAAGTTATGAATAAGTTTAGGGTTACAATTAGGGATAAGAATAGGGTTAGGGTTAGAGATAAAATTAGGATTAGGGTTAGGTTAGAGTTAGTAGTAAGATTAGGGTTAGGGTTAGGGTTAGAATTAGAGTTAGAATTAGGGTTAGGGATGTAATTAGAATTAGTGTTAGTTATAGAATTAGGGTGGGTTAATGGATAAGAATTTAATTATATGTTAGGATTTTATTGGATAAGAATTTAATTATATATATTAAGATTTCAATGGATAATATTAAAATCATTTTAAGACTGAAACCAATTAGTATTTTAATATATAATGTATATTTTATATAATAAAAAATAAATTATAAATAATATAATTATACTAATTATTATTATATATTATATTTTTGTAACAAAACTATTAAATAGATATATAAAATTATTACAACTATATTTAATATAATTAGTATAATTATATTATTTATAATTTCTTTTTATAGTTTAAAAATTACACATTTATATTATACTAAGGAAAATATACATTATATATTAAAATACTAATTAGTTTCAGCTTTAAAATGATTTTAATATTATCCATTGAAATCCTAATATATGTATAATTAAATTCTTATCAATTAAAATCCTAACATATAATTAAATTTTTATCCATTAACCCACCCTAATTCTATAACTAACACTAATTATAATTACATCCCTAACCCTAATTCTAACTCTAATTCTAACCCTAACCCTAACCCTAATCTTACTACTAACTCTAGCCTAACCCTAATCCTAATTTTATCTCTAACCCTAACCCTAACCCTAATCTTACTACTAACACTATCCTAACCCTAATCCTAATTTTATCTCTAACCCTAACCCTATTCTTATCCCTAATTGTAACCCTAAACTTATTCCTAACTTCAACCCTAATCCCTAACCTAACCCTGGCCCTATCCCTATCCTAAAATAATATAACCCTAATCCTTACCCTACCCTATTTCTAAGCCTACCCATTTTATACATGCTACTCCCCCCTAACCCTGCTTGCTCATCTTAAACATAATCCTAAACCTAACCCTAACCCTATCCATCCTAACACACATGTTCCTAAACTAGTAATATATAATGTATGTATTATATAATAAAAAAAATTATAAATAATATAGTTATACTAATTATTATTATATATATTATACTTTTAACAAAACTATTAAATATAATACATAATAATAATTAGTATAATTATATTATTTATAATTTATTTTTTATTATATAAAATATACATTACATATAAAAAATACTAATTAGTTTCAGCCTGATTTTAATATTATTCATTAAAATCCTAATATATATAATTATATTCTTATCCATTAATTTTGGTTTATCGTAATTAAGTATATATTAACATAATTAATATATAATGTATATTTTATATAATAAAAAAATTATAAATAATATAATTATATAAATAATTATTATATATTATATTTTTTAACAAAACTATTATATACGTATATAAAATTATTAAAACTATTATATTTAATAATTTTGTTAAAAATATAATATATAAAATATACATTATTTATTAATTATGCTAATATATACTTAATATATTAATTATTTTCATTTCATTAAAAACATATTTTAAAACCCTCATAGAAACCCAATTTTTAGGCTATAGCTCGCTAAATTGTGAAGTGTGTGGGAAGAGTTTAGAGTAGCTGCAAGCAAAGCAACAAAAAATAAAAAATGAGGTAAACGAGGTAAAAAAAAAATTTGGGCACCGTAAATCAAAAAGTTCGTGCAAATACGGCCTGCACCACAAGGAGTATGCAGGAGGAGCATGGCATATGCATGAGGAGCATAGCATTGACATCCATGGGCCGGTGCAAATTGTCACTTGCATAGCCTTTGCCTTCAAGTTTTGTATAGGTTGTTTTGGGTTCAATTCTCTCTACCATTATTTTTAGTTGCAACTCCTAGAAATGGAAGAATTCAAGATTGACGAATAATAGAAGAAGAAGCATGACATTAGAGAATAATCAAATAATTAAAATTATTTAATTATTTAAGGACGAAAGGGGATAAAATAGTGTTAGGATAATTCTTAGCGTCTACATTGTGGGTTTGACCTTGAGTTGGATATAAATAAATCTCCTAAAAGGAAATCATAATCTTGTGGTAGGGACAGACATAAGGGATAACATATTTTGACAATCCATATAGAATGTTCAATTGTTTTTGGATTTTGATTATATAAGCTTTCTTACATCAACATTTTCGATCACACTCCATGATCCATCATCATCATTAGATGAAATAGAGACCTCGGGGAATAAATGACAAATGATTGCTGAATGTGGATACAATAATGATGGGTAAATGACAAATGTGTAGGAATAAAAGTAAGTGGGAGTAAATAGGGCTAGATAGGGATTGTGGCAAGAGCCAAACTTAACAAACATTGTACCACTTATTAATATAAAATTGCATTTAAGATATCTCACAAAAGATGAACATAAAAACAAATAAGAGATGTCAATGGTATACACATTTCATCATAACACTAGAATAATGATTGAATAAAATGCAATCAAAATTGATATCTGTAAAAGTAAGATTAAATAAAGCTCAATTAATTGCCAACTTTTACTCTAAAATGTGCTCTTATACAGTCGTCACTTGCATGAATTACAACCTTGTGGAAAATAAGAAAATGTGAATGGTATACAATTTGTCAATGGACCTTTGGCCTTCGGTAGGCTGAAAGGCTATGCGTGATAGGGCATGAATGTGGGGGAAACTAATTGGCTAATCACCAACATGCACGTTTTGAAACGGAACGAATGTGACGAGATCTTTATTTAAAGATATTGACGGCCACTAAATGAATACCTACACGACTTCTGTCAATTCTAACAGTCACTTATTGAATATTACAAGAGTTAGCATGACTGGTGGGATTAAAATTGAACATGACAAAATCTTGACATGACTGGGCGAAGAAAAAATTAACAAAATTGGGTCAGCTTGCCGTCTATTCGGAACAGCTGTAAAGTGGGGAATCTCTTGTATGTACGTACAGCTTCACATGGTTATAGCTTTCAAGCAGACAGGCCTTTCCATGTGTCAATTTGATATTGGGGAATCTCTTCTGTAGACTTGACTGGTTCTATCTTGGGTCAAGCTAAAGCTTGACTTCGCTTTATACAAAGTAGCACCGGATTGCGCGATAGCGTTCAAGTTCTGTATAGGTTGTTTTGGGTTCAATTCTCTCTACCACTATTTTCAGTTGCAACTCCTAAAATGGAAGAATTCAAGATTGAAGAATACAAGCTTCCCACAGCTAAAATTCCTTTCCGAAGCAATAAGGAATATTATGTGTTTCTGAGTTTCAGGGGACCAGATGTGAGAAAGAGTCTGGTTGATCATCTCTATGAAGCTCTCACTGCTGCAGGACTCAATGTCTATAAGGACGACAACAAATTGGAAAAGGGAGCTCCGATTTGGTCGAGCTTGGAAAGAGCGATCAAGAGCAGTGCCATACGCATTCCTATATTTTCAAAAGGCTATGCAGACTCTGCATGGTGTCTCAAGGAGGCCGCTGCCATGGTTGGAACCCCAGGCCTGATCATTCCTCTCTTTTATGACGTGGTTCCAACTCACGTTAGATATCCTGAAGGAAACTCCAGTCCGTACAAGCAAGCATTTCAAAAATATTATGGCCATTCAGATCGATACCCAAGAGAAGATACTGAAGGATGGAAGGAAGCCCTTGACAAGATCTGTTCTCGCTCAGGGTGGTCCATGGATATAACTGGAGGGTAAGTAACGGATCTGCCTTCCTCTCTCTCTGCTTGATTTTCTGTATAAGGTGACAACTATGCTTCCATTCAGCCTAGCCATTATTTTAGAATAGGGTTTTTTTTGGAGTAGATTTTTTTATAAATAATTAAAATTTTATAGATATTAGAGTTTTTTTGGTTTTTATAATAAATGGATTATATGTTAGATATATATTTTAAATCAGAAGTTATTTTTAGATAATATAAATAGAGAAAGAAGTTTGTTGAAATTATTATTATTATTTTTAAAGTGTGATCAATAAAGAAAAATAGTTATTTAAATTTTTTAGTTAAATCATTATAACAAAGAAAATCTACCTCTCAAAATTATTAGAAATTCAAACCTAATCAATCATGTCTTTAAAAAAAATTTAAAAAAAAAGCATTTTATTTTTATTTTGAATTAAAAATAATTAATAAATCTCATTATTGAATTTCATTATGATAAGCTATGTTACTTTTGGTGAATGTACATGATATGTGACAAATGGGCATGGGAGCCTTTGTTAGCCATTGCCTCTCTATTTTTGATGTAGAAAATGTTTGTGCCTTTTACATATTTGCATTCTTCTTTAAGATCCATGTGGAGGTAGTACCATTAGAAGAAGTGACAATATGATTGTCAAATCTTACTTTCCAATTCTTCATTGAATGATAGGGATGGATTCTTCCTTTCTCTGGTGTATATAAAGAATGTGAAATAACTTACTCTTGCTTCACTTATTGGGGAGGACAAGAATTTTAAATTAATTTTTACTTTAGAGAAACCTTGAGACAACAAAGAGGGATTCACATTCTCCTTATCTTATTTTTCAATTTGTTCTCAGTTCCTTTGCTTTAGATGCATATTATATAACTTTTGAACCTATCTTGGTGCTCATACTTGAGAGCTTCATTAGGAGTTGGCATGTGAGGCTCCTCCTTACAATCATAAAAAACTTCAGTTAGAGTTTCTACATAAATATAAAGTGTGAAATGACTTAACTTAGAAATAAATACATATGCATTAGTCTTTACTTTTAAATTCACTCTAATTGAACATAATTAAAATATTGATGGACATAGAAGGAATTACCTTTAATTGTTCTAAAGCCTTTTGGGTGATAGGGAAAACCAATTAGATGATGGAATAATATGGAATAAAACTTTAATCTCCTTAAGCCTAACTTAATGAGAGAAGATTATCAAGCCTTGTGTAGCAAAAAGGACAACATTAATCACTTGAAACAAACTCCTAAACATGTCTATCTATCTTGTTATATGTTGTGATCATATAAAATTCCTTTGAGAAAATGTTATATTGATTTGTTGAATGAATAAATATACCATCATATGAACAACCATGGTTGGTATAATGGATCATACTAGTTATTTTGCAAGATCTCTTCATTATAAAATAAAATAACTTGAGGCATAGTGGGAGAATATTCCCTACTATGTGTCAACTCACAAAAAAATCCATAAGATCATGGGAGGATGAACCAACAAGTTAAATATCCATACTTAATCTCTAGCCATATGTGTAGGAGAAAGATGTTCAAGGGTGCCTATATTTAATTTTACATAATATTGAATAGAGAAAGTTATAAGCTAATGGTAGGCTACTAATTTGACTAGAAAACACTCCAGTAAAAAAAGAAAAGCATTAACTGCTCAATTGATGAACTTTTTGTAGTGATAATTGTGGGTGTTGTGGTGACATGGGGAATATTTGTAGGGGCAATCATGAAATTTAGGTGTTGAGTTGCTAATTGTGGATATGGTAGTCAAGGAACTAATGGGAAGTAAGCAATGGCCCTATTATTTATAGAAATTGAAAAGGAATTGACTCATTGGAATATTGGCTATTTTCTAGCTATTTATTTGAACTATATTAATGGAGTTAGGTCTCAACAAGCTTATATGTATAGATTTGAGGATGATTAGCCTCTTTTTGTAAAGTATTTGATCGAAAGAAACATCTTATAGTGTACAAGGTATGGATGTCATTATAAATCAAGTCCTCCAAGTGTTAAAGGTCTCATGTGACACCTCAGTAAGTGTTTTGTATGGTGTAAAGTAGATTTAATGCCCAAGTGCAATGGTGCAAATTGGTACATGTGCCAATTGTATAGAAGATCAAGGGGAAAATTTATTTTTTTAAATACATGTTTTCTCTTAGGAGGTGAAATATTATGGCCAAATTTGTGTGATGCATTCTCAAGTCTAAGTAATCTCCTATGTCAAATAATGTAGCTCAATTTTGAAGTCCTGTATAATTTATTGTTTACTAAATTTGAAGAAAGGTTTTATAAGTAGTTTTCCTCTTAACAATATGAGTTTATCTCTAATTAGTAGGGAATTTCAAAGAGTGATACATTCATCTCTAGGGTTGCATATGCTAGTCTATTACTTCTAATAGAAGTAAAAAAAATAGTAATATTGTATAAGATTATTTATTGATTTATGGATAGCCAAATAATACTGTAATGTGAAGTTTCTTGATTCTTAGAATTATATTTAAGTGAACGTAAAACTAGATTTATGGGATCTTATATGAAATTATTAATTTTTGCTCTTAGTTTATTCATATTTAGCTATTAGGCTCGAATTTATAGTCGTGTTTTCCAATTTATTTAGGTTAAGTCATTATGTCACTAATATATTAAGGCAATGATCCTCTTCTAATAATTGATCACATTTTATAATGATTAAATCCTTTATTCTTTATAAATTATTGGAACCTATGTCCTACTATTATGCATACACTCATTAATATTTTCATACACCAAATATTTTTTAAGGTTACATTTAGTACCTTTCTTTGGGTAGTTATACATGTTTTGAATTTTTATAAGTTATAAATGAGTAAGAGACTATAAATGATATTATAATTTAAGAATATCAACCTAGTTTTCCATCTTTAGTATTTTGTTGTTTAGAGATTTGTGGCCTACAAGAATAGTTAGCTAGTTTAAGGGGTATACAATATTGGTATATCTTTCTGCATAGTGTATAGCTAAGTTATGCGATCATATTATTTTCATTTCTAGTTAGTTATCTTGCAAAAAATATCTAAGCATGCCTTTCCTCACCCAGTAGTGCTAGAAGTATAAAATATTTGTTCACTCTTGTGAATTAACTAAAATTACTTGTATTTTGATCATGAGTTCCACCTCATTTATCTAAAATAACTTCATTCCTCAAGTTTAGATTATGAGGGTTTCTTGCTATAATTGCAAGGTATATTTTAGATTACCAATAAGAGGAAGATGCCCCTTGTCATGAGAAGGATTGTGGAATATATTGTTGTGCTAAGAATGGCATTGATGATTCATGAAATATTAGTTTATTTTTTGACACTCTTGGAGGACTTGTGCAAAATTGATACACCAAATATGACCTAGCTTGTCTCAAGATTAATTAGGTTGAAGTTAAGTAGAAATTATTATCTGATTTTTGAGTATCCAAAATTCAAACACATAAACCGAGTCACACAAAAAGAGTTGAAAAATAGTTGAAGCAATAATTAAAGTCAATTAGAAAGTATGACCAATATTTCAAGTAGTTAATAGCCAAGATCACATATAAACTATTAATGTTGCACTCTAAAATAAATGATTCATTAGAGGATTGACTATGGACATATAACAAGAGTTAATATAATGTACATTTATGACACAAAAGGGGGAATACAATGTTGCTTTATGTTTATAATCTATTGGTGAACACAAGGTTTGAGAGTGACAAAATGATTGAAGGATAAGATGGACCAAATTAATGTATTCATGGAATAATTAGTGGATGTACATGAATCTTAATGATACTTGTGGTATATGAACTTTCATCAAGGAGGGATGTACAATAATTGATTGCTTAATGGTTACAGCTAATAATATTTAGAAATACTTTAAAGAGGTTGTCCAATCACTAGGAATAAGTTCTCCTAGTTCAGCCCCTTGAAGATATTAACTTTAAATAGTCATGCCAAGATAACAAGACAATATACAAAATTATAAATTTCCTAAATTAGCATTACTTAACTTAAGTGTTGTTCCCCTAAAAAATTCTCCTTGAATTCTCGAGTAAGTTGAATGATTATAAGATATAAATTAATTTCCATATTAATGTCTTTATATACCATTACATAACACTAATCACACTATGTTTCATTTCATCTGATCTGGAATAATTTGTAAGATGAGTATGAGGAAAGGTAGGAATGTGATTTTGCCTCTAGCAATAACAATCCTATGGATATTGTGTCTCTTATGGATGATTTAAATTATCAAGATCTTAACAAGTATATAAATCTTGAAGGATAGAAGAGAAAGACAAGGGTTGAGAGTCTTGAGTTCAAAGCTAGTGAAATGGCTAGTAATAATAAAACTATTTTTTCTAAGGATTCAAAGCCTAATAAAGAAATGCACAAGATTGGTGGATATGAGGAAGAGTAGAAGAAACCCTAAAGGTTAATGAGATTGCAACCAAAATATCTCCCTTCAAGCCTGAACCTACAGAAGATTTTCCTTTCCCTTGAATATCAAACCCTTCCTTGAGCTTCTCTAGAGTCTTTTTGATGTTGGTTGACAATACCACTTCTTGTCAAGAGCTTTATGATATTCTAAACACTATCTAATAAGTTGTGAATTCCCAACATATCATGGGTAAATGATATTTTTTGGAAATAAATAGGATCAATTTGAAAATGGATAGGGTGGAAAAAAATATTGGTGAGAAAATCCATTTGCAGAGGGAGGATGATCCCAACATTTTCCAAGCCTAGTCCAAGTGATATCGAAGAGGAATAAGTTTTAAAAAGAATTTGTTGACTTGAAAAATTCAATTATACTATCAAACTAACTACATGAAAGAGTTATAGAAAGAATCACTCAAGTATCTTGTTGAACCTTGAAAAGATCTCATGGATAATTTCAATAGAGTTGTCCAAGTTAGCCACTGTTCCATTAAAAAATAATACAAATGTAATTAAAATTCTTAGATAAATTGAAGGAGTTACAATAGAGACAAGTATCTTGTGTGATCAAAAGCAATACAAGTAACAACATGAAGGATGAAAAGTGTGGTCAAAAGCAATACAAGTCATAATGGAAATGGTGAAAAGTGTGATCAAAAGCAATACAAGTCACAATGGAAAGGGTGAAAAGTGTGATCAAAAGCAATACAAGTCACAACAGAAAGGGTGAAAAGGGATTTATTTCCTTGTTTTATTCTTTGTAAGGATGAGCTTGTGTGGATAGTTATTTTTGTTTTGGTTGGGCTCTAGATATTTCTTATCTTGTTGTAATAGGGTTTTAGGGCCCCTTAAAAACTTGTTTTACCTTCTTTAATAAAAAATAAACAATCATACTAAAAGTGTACAAGGATGAAATAGGTAAGACTTGGAAAATTTTGAATTTCAATATTTTAATTGTAAGATTCAATTTTGTTGGTATGGGATTGATCCTACACTCACAAGATTGACTTAGGAAAAGATAAATGGTAATTTTAATGCATGGAATGAATGTTCTAAGATATGGGTGCAATAAATGTTAAATATACATGGGACAATGCATAGAGATAGATAAGATAAGATCACATGCATGTAGATGGGGATAGGTGAAAGATTAAGGAATGAGCCTAGCTTCACACAAGATTGTGCCTTTTGTCAATAGGTAATTGCATTAAGATATTCTCTCAAAATAGGTATAAAACTAAATAGGAAATGGCATAGATATGTAAATTACACCATCACATTTTTTCTTGTCTTTGAGGTGAATATGAGGCTTAAAGTGATCATATATCAAAGAAAATGAGCACTCACAAACATGCATGAATGTAAATACTCAGACTAAAAAGGTTATTGATTCATTATAAACTAATGGGCCTTGCTAGATATCTTTGTGTGTTCATAGTCCTTGACATGTATGCTTTATGAGGATCTACAAGACAAATAAAATACATGAAATGAGATTGTAGGATTCCCTTATTAAAGTTATTCTATATCACCTTTAGCTATGAAATCTTATATAAAAATCTTAATTTTATTTCTAGCTCTATATCATGAATTTTTTATAGACCCTACCACAAACCCCCCCACCCCCTAATTCACCTTTGCAATTAAAATATCTCCTTTTTTTACCACATGTCTTAGGTACCTATTTGTCATGACATTTTTTATATCTATGTTTATATATACTTCTCTTATGTTCAACTAAACATTTTATTTCTACTATTATCACATCTAGTTTCAAATGAAAAGTATTGAATGAATTGTAATTGGAGATTATGAAAATAAAATACATTAAATATATTTTTATATAATAACAATTTTATGTTAGCCACTGATAGAAATATAATTAAAAAATTTAAGGGAAACTAGTTGATGTGAATATGGGGTCATTCTTGACTTCTTTTACAACTTTTGGATTGAGAAAATAAAATAATAATTGCAAGAAATTGGAATATAAATTTTCAACCATCTCATATCTACCTATTAAAATTAAAAAACCATATTTAGTGTTATCATGTTGCAATCCTATAAATAGGGTATCTATTTAGTGCCACAAAATTTTGATGGAGATAAATTTTAAAATGTTAAAAAATGGTAAATATTATTTCTTGTTATTGGAAAGTGAGACAAGTTAATTTTTGATGTGTGATACCTTATTAATAGATTCATAAGGATATCATTTTATCATTTACCTTATATGTCATCTTATAAGATGTACATGTTTAAAAAAATTAATTAAAATTATATCTTCTCTATTATGTACAAATACCTTCAACATCCAACCCATTGAGGAGTAAACAAATCTATTTTTAATCCCTACATAAACAACATAACCAAATCCTCTACGTGCCCTAATGAAAGAAAAAAGTAAATATTGTTATATATAAATATAAATTTTTATTCATCCAACTTCTTATGTCTTAGGTTCATTCTTCCACTATATTTCCTCAAATAATTAGGAAAAAAATATTAAAGAATTACCCTCTCTACCTCTAATAGCTAGAGATATTTTACATCTATTTTTTGAATATTAAAGTCCCTTTCATGAACTAGTAGGATATTATATTACCTATCTCATGACGACCTTGGGGAAATCACTAGCTTATGTTTTGCAAGTGAATAGGCATAAAATACAAAATTTCTTAGTTGTCTAATAAAATGAAAATTATGAAATGGTGTGAAGGGTTAGGAAATTATTCCTATATAGAAAGTGATATAATTCGTCATCATGTGGCATATCAATATTTTCCACATCATGTGATAATTCTCTAGACACAATAAAGAGTCATTGTGCAAAATCTTTCACTACTTGAAAATCTCAATAATAGGAATACTAGTGATAATCTATGCCCCTCCAATTGGTTTCACACACAATGTGGAAGTAATTAGAATTGATGCAAAAATAATAAACAAAAAAAAAATGTAATCTAAGGATAAACATGCAAGAATTTGCATCATATGAAATGAATGTCAAGAATGCATCATGTGACCATTGGATAGGTAAGTATCAAGTGACATGCATGAAATTCTTATAGACTAGAAACATGGGCATAAAGCAAGTAACCCCTAACATTGGAAAATATAGATTAGATATCAACATGAATTAAGTTATCCCAACATGGGAAATGAAAGTGGTTATGTGTTCGGAAATGAGAAACAAAATCATGTAGATATATAAGGCACTAGGTTGGGCATATGCTTCCAATGTGGTCTCAAAGTGCATGAACACACAATAGTGAAGGTAAGGCCATAGGTCCTTGGTGGTATTATAAATTTGGGAACATAATATAAAGGTTATTTTGGGAATATGTGATGCCTATCATGGGAAAGAGTGGATAAAGTATGTTGACCTTGCAATCTAAAGATTTAGCTCAAAGAATAAGTTAAGGTAATGAAATCACAAATAACATGGAGGATGGCATAATCCTTTTGAATAAAAAGATATGTCTATGGAAGCCCAATGTGAAATTAGGAAGGATGATGCCCCCCATTCTAATCAGATACCTCTAATCTAGTGTGATATGACAATGGATTATAAAAAGTGATGTATAAGGTAAAATATGAGGATCATAATCATGCAATATAAATATGGAATATGTGTAAACATGAGGAATATAAGCATAAAGATGCATAAAAAATAAGACATAATTGAGGAAAAATGTGAAATTAATGTGGTTATACATGGATCATAAAAAAATTTCTAATGATTGCATAATTTAAAGTAGCAAAGTATTAGGTAAATGATCAAATAGAGTGGAAAGAATACTCAAAAGAAAGGGTATAACAGAGCGTGATAAGGATGTGAAAGATGTAAGTAATCATAAAGGTATCAAGGAAGGAAATGAGGCAGAAGAAAATGCCCCAAAATTGGGGGAAGGTAAGAATGTAATTAAATATAGACGGTGAAATGAGTATGTGAAGCACAAAAATTAGGCATAAAGAAGGAAAAATTGTAAAAGGAAATGAGGAAAAGCACAAGAATGATATTTAATCTATAGGAATATAAGTGTATACATTGTAGTGACGCTCATATATCATTGAACACATCTTGGAGGTTTAATCTCATCTTATAAGATCATCCTAGTCCTAACAAAAGACATGTTTTTCTTCAATTTTGTTTGCTACTTGTTCTTCTTTACTAGCATTTTCTATTACATGTGTTTCATCTTTGTAGCCCTTCATACTAGGAACAAACACATGATCCATTGGTGAACTATATTAGGCATCTCTTTACTCACCCAAATTTCTCCCTTATTTTCTTGTGGTTGTGGTGGAATGATTGACATTTGATGCACCAAACTTCTTTCTTTGAAACCCAAGTAGTCTTTTGTGTCTAAAATGTATTTTGATGTATCAATTTTACTTCTACTTTAGTTTTTTCTTTTTATCATGAATATTTTGTGGCTATTTATGGTCCTTAGAAGGAACACCAACTCCCTTTTGATTTTTTATTTTAGGATTTTTCAATTTTAAGCTCTTTAGGATTTTATAGAATTACTTCACAAACCCATCTCTTTTTTATTCTCCCTATTTATTGCTAATAGTGCATGCAATTTTATATGTGTCATGAAAATATTTTTCAATATGGTATGGATGTTCCTTGGGAGTATGAATATATGCATCTAAAGTGAATGGCTTAACCCTACAAGGGCTTGATACACATATCTATTATAATCTCAAGGTAAGGCCATAGGTCCCTAGTGGTATCATAAATTTGGGAGCATAATATAAAGGTTACATGGGGAAGATGTGATTCCTATCTTGGGAAAGAGTGGATAAATTAGGTTTCCCTTGTAATTTAAAGATGTAGCTCTAGGAATAAGGTAAGGTAATGAAATCACAAATAACATGGAAGAAGGCATGTCCCTTTTGATAAAAATATATTGATATGGAAGCCCAATGTGAAATGATGAAGAAATGATGTTCCCCACCATTATAATAGGATACCTCTAGAAGTGTGATATGGCATTGGATTATAAAAAAAATGATATATAAGGTAAAGTACAGGGATCATAAGCATGTAATCTAAAATGGAATATTTGTAAACATGAGGAATATACACATCAAGATGCATAACAATAAGAAAAAAATGAGGTAAAATGTGAAAAAAGTGGTTAGACATGGATCATAAAAAATCAAAAAAACTTATAATGATGAATAAGGTAAAGTAGAAAAGTATTAGGTAAACAATAAACCAGAGTAGAAACATAGGCAAAGGTAAGGGTATAAAAAAGCATGCAAGGATGTCAAAGGTGTAAATAAGCATAAAGGTATCAAGAAAGGAAATGAGGTAAAAGAAAAATTCCCCAAATTGGAGGAAGGTAAGCCTGTACTAAAATATAGAAGTTGAAATAAGCATGCAAAGCACCAAAAGCAAGGAATAATAAAAAAGTCCAAATTAAGCTCACTTAATAATATTTGAAGAACATCATCCAAATATTCTTGTAGTTTCATGAACTTTCAATGGGTTATTAGTGTAAATAAAGGAAACCTATAATTAATAACAACTTGATTCACATTATCCTTCATATCATTATCCTTCAAAAAACCAATTGGATTTTAAAAATTGTAAGGGTAAGATGACTAAGATGATTACCCATATTTTAACGTATTTGATGCTAAGTGTTTGGTCTCAAGATTCTTCAAGTGTGCACACACATCTCTAAAAGAGGGGAAGCTACTTAAACACACATTTTTCTTAATAACCTAAATTGATGTGAAAGAGACATAGAAATGCAATAGTTACCATCATGAAATTTTATTGAACTAGGAGATAATGAATAAAACCATTAAATAACATTATTCTTTAAGGTTTTTGGAAAAAACTACAAAGGTCCTATCAAAATATGTAAAATTTATGTAAGAAATTGTAAGTGGTTTTATGTGGATACTTGGGTCACCCTTTCAATTAGAGAGTTGAAATCAAGGGATGATAATCTTGTAATGGAGTAGATTTGCACCCCTTAAAAATTCTCCATTTACACCCCTTACCTTAGAAAAATCAAACCTAAAAATGTTATTCCACCTCATCCATTCGCTTTCCACCCACTTGGCAACTGTCTGTAGTGTTAGTGGGGGAATTTTAGTCAGGGATGCCAGCGCAATGCGATGTTGTCTTGATAGGATTCCCACCTCTGGAATCTATAGAGATGTTACACTTCTCCATTGGTGATGAAGAGTAACGCCCTTGTGCCCTTGACTGACCTCGAACAACTCTTTTAGGCTTCTATTCAATCCAACTTCTTCATCTTCTACACAATCAATTCATCTTCTTGGACTATACTTGATCATACTTCACTTCTTGGGAACTCCGCACTTCATTTTACAACACTTTCTCCATTGTTGAAGCTCCAAGGTTGGAACTTTGCTGGTTTTTCTCCTCATGTTGTTGCAACAACATTGGCATCACAAGCTTGCGAGCTTGCATCTCCCTTCACGTGCTTGAGGGCATCTTGGTGGGGAGGTGATATCCATTTTACTTAGCATTGTTGTTTGATTTATGTAGAATATTGTTGTTAGCATTGTTTGGTATTCTTCCTTTCATTGCTTTCCTTTATCATACTTTCTCTTCTTACTATTCTAGTTATCCATGGAGGTGTGAACACCCAAACAGGGGTTTGACTGTGGCAAGCCCTTAAACAACCCCAAAAATTTTCCTCATTCTATTGTGTGTAGGTATTCATTCATGCGGAGCTTGCAAGAGGTTGGACCAACCGTATTTTTGATCTTTGCCACCTTTTTTTCTTGTTAAATGTTATTTCTTAAGTTAAAGTATTCTTCTTACTACTTCAGTAGTTTATCCATTTTTTATTTTTCATCATTGTATAGAACTATTTTTATTAGGTAGCTAGTGCATTCCTTATTAGTCTTAACTGTACTTCATAATTTTTTTTCAATATGGACACCAACGCCCAACTAGGATGCCACTGTGTTGCACTATCATCCATCTTCTACACTGGAGTCCTCCGGCAGAGAGTTGCCTAGGTTACAGTCTAGACTCAGGAATCCACTCACCTGATTATCTAAACCTCTCGAGTTGACAAAAGGATAGTGGCAAATCAATTTCCCTTCTTTTCACCCCCTTAAAACATTAAACCTACCTTAAACAATCCCTTAGTGTGAGGTAGATCAGGGCAACTGCTTGTTCTATACCCTCCTGTGACCTAGGGTCCTAAGCAATCGGCCCCCCTCCTCTACAAATCTCAACAAGAAATAGAAATGTGACAACCTCAAGTGGCAATGGTGTGTGTTATGGTGAGTTATAAGAAGTAGAATCTTTAAATTATTGTTGTCAGTTTGGGTTGTAAGATTGACATCTCTTGTATGCATAAGAAATAATGGAGGAAGTATAATGAGGTTGTGAGGTAAGAGGTGAGGTCATAGATATGGATCATATCATGAGAAATATTAGTCTTGATGTGGGGAGGGATGCAATATAGGAATGAGTCACACTTTGAGAGGGAAAATAGTATGGGACATAGGAATAGGTAGTGTAACCCTAGTGTCTATGTGGATATGAGAATGAGTTCTACATTAGACACTAGAGGGAATGGATTAACTAAAACATTGTATGGTGGATAGGGTAAAGTTGGATGGTGAGGGATAAATATTTAATGGGAAACATAGAGGGAGGATAGGTGGTAGTAGGGGCTAGACTATGGGTGTCAATGGTGGTCATAAGAGTATTAGAGGTAGGTGTTGAATTAAGATTAGAAGAAGAAGATGGGTCGGGATGATAGACCAATAGAGGGAGCCAATAAAGATCCATGATCATTTAAAATATCAATACTATATAGAGACCCTTCCAATTTAAGAAAAAATAGATGTGCCAATTAACTAAAAGATTTTGCTCAAGCAAATGCATCAATTAAAGCTTTCCTAGTAATTGTGAGATATTGTTTAGCCAAATGAGCCTCATGATCATAGTTTTTTATCCCCAATTGAGTCTCAACATGATAATTAGAAGATATGTATCATTGTTATTATATTGAATGGCCATATTAGGGTTTAAATGAGTAATCCTCAATGGAAGAATAAAATCACAATTAGCTCATGGTATTAAATAATGTAATATAGTAAAATATAAATCAATTTCAAGTTGGAAAAATAAAAAAGTAGAATTACATTAGATGAAAGTAAAATCCTAATGACCAATCCAAGGGTCGGTAGGGTGGGAAAACATGATACCACATAATAAAGCACAAAACCTAAAAGAAATGGTATAAAAATGAAATCATAATATATAGAAACACAAAACCTTAGCAAGATCTAAAAAATGATGATACAATTAAAAAATATTAGATCTAAAACTCAATAGTAGTGAAATTATAAACCCTAAAATAAAACTCTTGGGTAGTGGATGGTGTAAGGTAGGATGAATTAACAAAAAATATAAATGGAACAAAAAAAATCCTTATCTTATTCTAGGCTAATCCAATAAGATGTAAACACATTTAAGCATAAATAACCCAAATCAAAGTACATGATACTTGTGGAAAAGATAATTTAGAATTAAATGCTAAGTGAGGAAATTAAATATGATGGAATATTTTACTTATATTTAGAACCAATGTGAGTGAATGAATCTAATGCAACACAAAAATCTATTATTCTAGTATAAAAAATAGATGTTTGGATATGCCTTCTACCTCATATTTTGTACAATACCATGGCCTCTTCTTGGTTGAATATGTGGATCTAGGTTATTTTGCAAGCATGAACTCTTCTTGTGGCTCATGGATTTGATCTTTCTAATTACACAATTATATTGTTTGGTTTGTCACATTCTCCACTTCTTCCTAGTCATCAAGGATTGGTGGTGTTTAGAAATACCTTCAAAAGGTTTGCAAATTGCTAGGGGAAAATTCTCCTAGGTCAATCCCCTTTAGACACTATCTTATGGTCATGTTAAATATTAGTAGATAATAGGAAAGCATGCAAATGTCTTACATAATGATTTTAAAGTAAATGTTGTTCCTTTTAATGAAATATTGAAGGGTTCCTATAATAAGTGCTTATTGAATGTTCTAGGAAGTATAATAATTCTAGGATGTTAATTCAAGTTCAATTTTTTGCATTTAAATACCACTACAACTCTAACTAGAATGGGGATGATAGAATACAAACATATATGGCTCAATAAATGATAAATTTATGGGTTAATTTAAGGTTTAATGAGACAATCAGAACTCTAACTAGAATGGGAATGATAGAATAAGAGCATACCTCCATTTCCTAGTCTAAGGAAACCCAATCATCATTTCATCCCTCCAAAGAAACCAAGACAAAACTGCACATCTAAAATGATGTGGAAATGACATCCAAACCACAACAAATCTCTCACTACGAGGTTGTAAGGTAGGGAGATTCACTATCTTGACATAGTCTTAAAAGATTTTGTCTCTTTCCTCCTAAAACATAACTAATGAGGAAAGTTTAGAAGCATAATTGACAAAATACATAAAATACCACCAAATCAAGATGATATGAATTCAAGGTAGACCTTAGGGAACAACTTTAATTTAGGAATTTTTTATAAATATTCAAGCCCCACTCTCCTAAGATCACCCCTATTAAAGCAAGTTTGTTGGGAAAATGTGTCTCAATATTGCATTCCTAATGTTTGTTTAAATATATTTTGTATGCACTTTCTATTTTATCTTCTTGTGGAGAGTTTGCATCCCACTTATAGGCTTACTGCACTTTTTATTTTAGTGTTTTTTCTCTCATGAGGAGGCAAGTATTCCACTTTAAGGTCACATGGTTTAGCCACATTTCGACATCTTCTAGTGACTATAAGGTCATCATGAAGAGTAGTTACATATGACATATTTTATAAATGCATAAGAGGATGTAAGAGGAAGGTTGCATTGGAATCTGGAATAATTTTAATTTGTAATGTTGAATGAGGAAAAATTGAGGCACCCAAGTTTGGGTCATCAAATATGACAAGTTTGACATTGTATTAAGATATGACATGAATATGATAAAAATAGTCAAGATTTTTCCTAAGTTTTAACACCATATTAGTGATTGAGAGAATGCAATTCTTAATTAGTATTTCAAGTGTTTGAGAAGGTACAAAAGTGTGAGGTTGCATGGGTAGACAAATACTTTTAGTATGGATGCATAAAAGAAGGAAGTGATTGTATTATACTCTTACTTCAAGGTAATACAAATTTATGCCTCTTTTATAGTAAAATTTTAACCCAAAAGAATTTTTTCCCAAATAAATATTATGTTGTGTAAATTTTCTATTGATGATTTATATTTTTAAAAATCTTCACAAAAAACTATATATTTTCTAACTGTCATCAAACATGTATGAGCTACATATGTTATCAAGGATAGTAGGCCTCATGAGATCCTCCACACTATAATGATGTGTAGGAGAAAATGACTCAAACTTGGATGCTACAAATACTATAACACTAATGTCCATATTTTAAAACTTTTCCATCCACCTAATGTCATGCATCAAATAATTTTATGCTATCCCAAACAAAATTCTCGTGTATTTTTATTTTTTTCTTTGGTTACATGGACATTTTTTATTTCTTGCACTATCAACTATGATTCTACATGAATTATTAGGTACCTAATTCTATTTTTGTGAGCAATACTTATCCCAAATAATAGAGCTTCATATTTAGCAATATAGTCAGTGCATTGAAATGCTATCTTAAATGAAAATTTGGATAGTTTACCACTTAGTGAAACTATGACAACACCTACACCTCAAACCGTCCTTTGAATAAGAACCATTAAAGAACATGGTCCACAATTTACTAACATGATTCTTATCAATAGGGTGACGAATAGGACTAACATTTTCATTCTCATGTTAATCATAATAACCAATGAAATGGTCAATACCAAAATTAAAGGTGTTTACTTCATCGGTGCTCTTGTAACTTTCCTCAACATTATCCATCATTTTTTTCTATTCAACTTGACATTTACTCAATGAACAAGAGTGGTAGCATAAGAAAATTCCATTTGAATGCCACCTCCAATAGATGTTGCCAATTTTTTGGACAACATAATCCACTTGGGAGGATAATCAATAATGATTCTGCCTATTCAAAAAGCTAATTTTGATATGAAACAAGCTAAAACTTTACATTTTTCATATCTCTAATGACATTCATTTCTTTTGAGTCCATAGAAAAAAATTTACCATACAACTTGGACACTTGCAAACCTAACTCATTCATGAGTTGAAATGGCATGACACTGTTAGAAGCACTTGAGTCTAACATATAGTTGTGCACCCATTCATCAATTACTAGGGTAGCATAAATTAGGTCAATCCTCAATTGGTTATTCATTACGGAGGCCCTTAGGTACACGTATATGGTTTCCTTATCTTTTTTATCTTTTTTTAATATCAATTGTAATAATAAGCTAGGTCAAGACATCTTCTATAATAATGTAAGATATAATCATGTCCCTATGTTCTATTAGAGTTTCCAATAAACTCCATAAAACCAAGATCACCTGCAAAACTTGGATTATCCTTCAGAAAATAGAAAATTAAACATGCAAGAGCAATTTTCATAAAGAAGTGAAAATAATATTATTGGGAATAATGAATTACATGAGATGACTTGCTTTTATAAAGCAATATTGAAAACCCTAAAGGTAAAACCTAATTAGAACCTATGTAAACTTAATAAAGTGTAATTAAATATTTAATTACACCAAAACCCCCCTTAAGTACAGCTTAGGGAGAATAAGAAACATGCAAATAGTGCAAGGATGGGTCCATAAAAGCATGAATGGGTCCTGACTACAAATCCATGTTAGGTACCCATGTACATATGCAAAAAAAAATAGAGAATGCATCCAAGTAATGAAATATGGAGGACTCCATAAGACACCCCAAGTACACCATGTACATCACATAGATACATAATAAATACCCCCCCATAAGAGGGAAATATATGATGAAATAATCTAGAAGCTATGTGTATCTTGATGTTGATGTCGAACTGTGACTAAAACTGATCCATATGAGCAAGTACCATGAAGATTTTAGAACATTAACCATAAAATGAATGGCCCTCAAATTGAGATGTGACCCAATGAGAATCTAGTGAGATTCAGGATCATTAACCATAGGCTCTTAATCTAAGACATGAACTGATGCGTACCAAAATGTGTCAAGTTATGAGCAAGATTGTGGCCAAAAGAAACTACATAATCCACATACAACTCATGTGAGTTGTCATCAATATGAAGATGGGATCCAAGTGCATGCCATGTGACTACAATCTAATCA